>BJBW01009942.1:69228-175053 GCA_004320125.1 Scolopax mira
GTCCCTTCCAACCCAAACCATTCTATGATTCTATGTATCACCGGTATCACCGTTTTGTAGCTAAGATCAGTCTGGGGCATGATGCACAGGAATGGAAAGAAGTGAAATCTAATGAGTGAGATGTGTTTGCTGAGGAAAAGGGAGAGCTGATCTTTTTCTACTCTTGCATGTTCTTCTAAACACCATTTTTTCCAAAGGATGGATTTTCTCTTTATCTAACTTGGCTTTTTTCCCTGCTGTGAAATGTTTTGGGTCAGATGATATTTTGCTGGGCTTTAGAAAACTGCTAAGAATTAATTAATCTGTAATTAAATTGATGGGGAAGAGACGTACAGAACTGTTAATAGAATTACATCCTCAAAAGGAACAAAAATAAGACAGTTTCCTTTCATTTCTCTTTTTTACAGTTTGCAGTCTGACAGATTTCTGACCAAGTTCGAGTTTAGACAAAGTGCATGTGGCAAAAGTTGGAAGTGTTGTAATGCTGCCTACTGTGATTTGTATAAACATTTAGGATCCCCCAGAGAGGAATGTAATCCAGGGTTCCCTGCTTACACAGAAATGCTCAGAACAATATAATATTTGAAAGAAAAGAAACATTTTTAATTGGATTTGTGCTGACTATTTTTGAAATACAAAGAAGACACTTTATCCAGTAAGCTACAGATTTTGTTTGCAGTCACAGGGAATTGGCAGGCCTCAAATTAGCTGCAGGACAGGCCCCGCTGTTGTTCCGTGAGCCCGGCAAAATGCAGAGGTTTGAAGGAAAAATACTAATGATAAGAAAAGGCTATAAAATTCAAGCCGCATGCTTTTCTGAGTTTATGCGAGTTAGGCTAAACGGATCATGTGATTTCCTCATGCATTTCTCAAATGACAAAAAAAAACCCCAACAACCAAAAATGAAGGGGAAAATTGTCAAGTTTGCCTTCCTTCTGGCTGGAGATGTGCTCTGGGTTGGGGTGGTCACGGAAGTGTGCTCTGTGTTGCCCACCTGGGGAGGTGCTGCCAAAGGGTGACTGTGACTCGCTCCCCAAGACCAGCTCCATCCCTCGGAGCCCCTTCTGCCTTTGGGGATCACCTTCCCTGCCATGGGCACTTACCCCACTGTAGCTCATGTTTTTCATGCCAGGCTGTCTCCCTTTCCTGTTTGTATTGCTGGCC
The DNA here is from genome assembly GCA_004320125.1 of Scolopax mira. Taxonomy (NCBI): domain Eukaryota; kingdom Metazoa; phylum Chordata; class Aves; order Charadriiformes; family Scolopacidae; genus Scolopax; species Scolopax mira. The sequence continues at coordinate 70,393 of BJBW01009942.1, forward strand.
AAGAGAGAAGAGTGCTGTGGTTTGATTACTTTCAAGCAGAATCAGCAGCATCAAAGAAAAGAAAATTGCACTCCAGAGAGTATAACCAGATTTGCAACATCCCTTGGCTTTTGCAGTAATAGGAAGATGATGCTAGAGGCTTTTCATCAAGGTATAAAGCCTGGCTTTATTTCCCTTTTCCTTCCCATTACCTTTTGTCCTTCTTTGCATTGATGATTGGTGAGGTTCATCAGCGATGTCCAAGGCCTGATTTTGTCACATACTGCACTCCCCTTAGCTTCAACAGCAGCTGAAGAATCACCAAATTTGAGGTGAGAATAGGCTTCAGAGAAGGTATATTGCCCTGAAACAACTAAAAATTCTGTGCCTCTGTAGTCGTTTGCATTTATTATTTCCAAGTATTAGAAAAATGTTAAGTTGTATTGGAAGGAAAAGATATAAACTCAGCTTCACCCAGCCTACTTTTTGGCACTCAGTGGATAACCCCAAATAAGGAATACTGCCACTCAGGTCTCCTTTTGTGGAACTAGTGAAAGAAATGGGTATCTTCACAGGATAATTTAAACTGTGCAAGATCTGAGAGCACCTCTGGAGGGGATTGTTTCTTCATTGCTTTGAGTGACTACACACCTAACATGGGTGTCTCATCCAAGTACTTATGTTCAGGAGGGATAAGTCTAGCCCATATTCACTGTGATGAGTGAAACCTGGGACAGGACAATGTATACATGATAAGATCCTGTAATTGCTGTTTAAGGAAGGTAGCATGCACTTGGATGGTTCCGGTAACTGTTTGGCAGAACTGTGATCACATTAAGCTGGGAATAAGTAGGTAGGAATGATATATTTGAGACACTTGAATAAAGAGGTCTCCCAAAGAAGGGGACTTAAGGTGGGACAAGACGAAACATGATGGGAAAGAGGACTAAGAGTAAGGGCTTGGAAGTAGGGACAAGAAAGTTAAGCTGAATATATCTAAGTAACAGTTAAATGTATATGCTCATCGTATCACCTCTTCATTAAAGACCCCAAAGAGATTTTAAAGAGGAAGACAATAGCCTCTCTTGTGTTTGTGTGATGGTCCTTTCATTTCTAGGAAGGTGACTGTGAGAACAAAAAGAATCTGAGATGGGGGAGGAATGCAAGATGGGATGATTCTGCAGGACAGCTTTAGGGGGTGACCATCATCTCATTTAACATTAGACATCTACAGATGTAGATGTCATGGCTGAGCTAGTTGTCCTGACCTTCCTTTTTAGCCAAAGGAGAGCAAGTGCTGCTTTTACGTTGCAGTTCAGCTGAGTTATTTTAGATATCTCCTTAAAAGCGCAATTAATCCTGCCTTGCCTGTTTCCTTCTATTGATGAAAAAGAAGTTGAGGGAAGTTAACTCCAATGGGGAGTCTACGGGTTATCAGATAGTATCAAGTGATCTGTAAACTTGTATTCACCTCCAAAGAGCTGACAAAACTGCCAAACATTTCTTCTTCCTGGACAAATCTTACTGTTGTGTAATCCCAGTAGGACTTTTAGGTGGTGGAGGAGACTTACAAGGCTGATATATTTAAGAAAAGGCTAAATGAGATATTTTTGGTAAATTGCATTTCCTTATTAGTCATCGCTTCCCGTTTCATTCTGAGAAACTGCCCTCTTCAGACATGTTCATTTTATTTGGCAGAAGTGCAGATAACTCCAGATGTTGCTGATTCTTTTTCAGTTCATTGCCTTAAGAAATTGCAGTTGCACCTGAGAGAAAATAGAAGCCAACCTGGAAGAAAAAGAAAAGAGATATATAATAGCCTTGCTAGAGGGAAAGGAAAATCAGGTTAATTTATATGCTCTAGATGTTCTCTAATTGTTTCCTTAAAGATGAATTAAAAGCCTTTTTATTCACAAAGAGCTGAGTTCAGGGCCTTGTACATCTCCTATTAGAGTTGAAAACATCACTGTAGAGAGTTGCATTTTCTAGCTTCTAGCTTAAGGGTCTACTACTGCAATGGAAAACACAGCACTAACTGTGGCAATGGGCAGGTAAGTAGATGTGATAATAAGCTTTGACACTGAGGAGCAATCTCCTTGGCTGTTGTAAGTAGGTGTCATCTTCTGACTTCAGCAGAGCTGTGCTTTTTGACCCCAGCTGAAGATGTGGCTCCTTGATTCTTAGCTATGGACTGTTGTCATTTTAAATCTGGAAATGTAATGTGTTATTTACCATGTATTTCACACTTCTGAAGCTTAGTGGAGAACATTCTTGCTATTCTAATCTACTAAGGATGAAGCCTGGGAAAGCATTGAGCATCAAGTTTTTTCGTTCTCTGGGATACGTTTCTTTGCTTACATTTTCTGTTATGTCAACAGAGGGTGACAAGGTTAATGACATACAGACCTTTTCCCCTCCAGAGCAGCAGTTCATCTCCAGTTCGCGCTGCTAGCTACTGAAAGTCATTTCACCTAAAAAAAAAATATATATATAAAAAAAATACCTCACCCAGTTCATGGCAGGTAAGAATTCACAAGCCTGTGGCCACTGGGATGGAGCTTTCCCCATCACTAAGTGGAGTGAGCAGGCATGGGGACTGAATAATGTGCCAAACATGTTCCTTTGTGGCTCCTCTGCGAGGCTGGGCAGACTTTTCTGGCCAGGGCTGGAAGACATGGAGATTTCCAGGCTATTGCCTCTTCACCGGAATAACATTCAGTCAAAGATAACTCACCTTCTGGTGAAAGCACTTCCAAATAAATAAGTGGAGGAGCAGTGTGCTTTGGAAAGCAGTCCGGTATCGCTTCTGACGGGTACCAGCGGTTGAGATGGAGAGTAAACACCTCGGTCACAGGGTGATGCCAGGCACGCCAAGGCACACGGGAAGCAAAACCACGGCACCGCAGCTGAAGGCTGAATCACTGCTGTATCTAATTAGGCACATCAGTTAAGATATGCAAGCCTCCAACTGCCTGAGAAGGGCTGCGATTGCTAATACCAATCTGTTATTGTCCTCGCTGCTCAAAAGAAGTGATGGTTGATAAGATTAAAGAAACAGCATTTTGTGTTAGAGGGGTCAGCAGTTTTCTGGTTGCTTGGAGGGGGGCAGGGGAAGGAAGGTGGAGCAGGCAGTTAAGGGATGTTACATCTTTTTCTGATTTGACCCTCTGAATAACGTCAAGGTAAGGAAAAATAAATTGCTCATATTTAAAGTGTTGGTGAATAACAGCAGCCCCTTGGTTTTCTAATGCGGTGTCATTTGAATTGTATATGTTATTGAATCAGACAAAATATGTATTTATGCATTAGGTTTCTTCAAAATTCCTAGTACGTTTTTTAACAAGATGCATGAAAAATAAACTGAAATGCCGATCTTTTATTCCTAGGTTGTTTGTGACAGAGAGTCAGCAATGCCCTGTGCTGAACATGATTCATGTAAGGCACAGACAGCGGATACTGAGTTTGAAAGGGGTCTAATCAACAATCTCAGGAATAAAGAAGTATCTTAACTCAAAAATGTTGATGCACAAATGAACATAATTCTCTGTGCACCAAGTTACTGTTTAGGGGACACTTGTACTGTAGCAACCACATTGAATCTGTTCGGTGCCATTCAGAAGCAAATTAAGTTGTAAAATCTCACCGTATGTGTATGTGCGTGTCTAAATATCTGTAGAGAATTTATTTATTTAATTTCTGCTTTGCTTATATTTTTTTCTCTTCCAGTGTACTCAGCTCATCCCTGGAGTCGCTCTACTGAAGTTAACAGTGGGGTATCGAGGAGGTATTTTGCTCTTTTTACTAAATTTTTGGGATAAATCTTCCTGGGACAAGACCACATGCAGCTGACAGGAGAGCCGTCTGATCCAGGCAGGGGGCTCATGGAGGGTGGAGGAAGGTCTGCTCCTCTGGCCTGGGGACAGCACAGGTCCAGGCTGGGTTGTGCCTGGTACAGCAAGGCAGCAATACAGAAACGATAAAGAAGGTGCATGTCCTGGCTCCTTGGATGTTAGGGACGACCTGAAGGAGGATGGTGGGAGATGTTCAGGGATGGTACCCCCTGAAAAGTGAAAAAGAGCAGTGGGAATGGTGCAGGGGAGGTCAGAGGACTGGGGCAGCTCATCTCATTGGTGGCTGATTGGACAAGGAGCCTTGGTGCAGCACCTCTCAGGCGTTTTGTACTTGAAGGTGAGAAATAAGAGAACACTGAAGAAGGAGGCCAATGAAATTACTCACTGTGAAGACAACAGGTTGGCTGTGTAATGTAGGCAGTGTTGAGTATTGGAAGTAGCCTCTTTGTTGTGCAAATGAACACAAAAATGCCGTGTCCTCCTGAGAATGAGGGTATGGCTCCAGGTTACTGATCCTCATCAGTGGATCCAAAATACCCTCTCCCACCACTCTGTACCCCAGTGCGAGGGGCTGCTACCAAACCTGTCCCATTGCTGTTGTGTCCAGGACTGGTGAAAATGAGATGGCTAAGAAAAACAAAAATAGCAATAAGTTCATAGAAAAATAGGTGGATAATAGGAAAAAATTGCGTCTTTAGAACCAGATAATTTTGTAGCTCTGTCTTAGCTGAGCTGGTGCAAAGGAGAGGGGTAATCCATCCTTCTTGGGGAGGGGAAGTGGCAGGGATGAGTGAGGATGGTTGGAACAGAGATGAAAACTTCTTAATCAACGCTGCTGCCAAAGGATTGGAAACATCATAATCCACTCCAAATTGATAGAGATGGGATTCATTGAATGTTGCTAAAAACCAGGTGTGCATATGGACAGTGGTCATGTCTGGAGAGCGATAGCCGTATCCCCCCAATAAATCAGCTCCCTGCTGTGGAGCTGCTCGTTCTGTCCTCCATGAGGGAGTCAAGATGCCCAGCAGACCCAAGCACCTAACTCTTGGATGGCTAGTGTGAGCTGAGTGCTATCCTTACCCTTTAAATAGCTCATGTATTGTCCAAGTTTACAAGGAAATCTGTTAAGTAGCTTGAATATAAACAGATTCTGTAAGCGTCTAACGTTGGACCTATATTAATGATGGAGAAAACCCTCTTGTCTGTAGGTTACATTGTTAAAGAAATATGATCATCTTCCATTTTGTGTCGTTATTTGGCAGATATAGTTTCTTGCCAACACTGAAAAATCATGTTCTGCTGGAGGAAATTCCTTAAAGACTTGCCATCTCTCAACATCGTTTCCCTCCTCTATTGTTTCTAGAAGGAATAAAACTGCAGAGTGCTTTAAGCAAAAACAACTACTGCTTTCCTTTGTCACTGGAACATGGCTTAACCTCTTCTCTAAGGACAGCTTGCCTTCACTCTCCAATGGGGGAGAAACCAAAGACATGATACTGGAAAGCTGGAAGACCTTGCCCAAAGAGTCTTTTTATCTAATCTGGCACCATAATTGCAACGGTGACTTTGTCAATAATTCTGTGTTTACTGGATATAATAACCACATGCAATGAATGTGCTGCATGCTATACTGCATGCTGTAAAACCAAGGCAGAATTAAGGTTATTTGAATATCATTTGAAACTATTTCTTGCATTTAGAATACTTGGTTTGGAGACAATTAAGCAACCATGTAAAAGACACTGTAAAGGATAAATATGTATTTAGTCATACGGCTATCTTGCTAGAGTTTTTGTCTGGCAATTGTTACAGCACTATAATACTATAACTCAGCATTATGGTATGTAATATATTATTATTACCTGGCCATTGATCACATGAACTGTTGGCTACTTCTCCAAGCCAGCTGAAGCTGGTCTTGGTTTCCAAGCGAAATTAATGCAGTAAGCCTCCAGCTGACCAGACTAGCTGTGTTTGATTTATTATAATTACAATAAGGTTGTCTCTTCATAACTAGGGGATTGCTTCTACTTTTCTTTATATCCTGTTTATAAACTAGATTAACTTCATTATCGTTTTCTTACCTGGAACAACTACAGATGCCTTTATTGAACCCTTAGTTGTAGCCTAAGTCTTTTAATAATCCAGCTGCAGAGTTTGTCATCTCCTGCAGGTAGGGAACAAAGGTATGTATTTAAAATAAGTCTGTAGCATTTGTGTGCCACCATGTGAGACAATTTGGAAGGATTTTGCGTCCAGAAAGTGCAAATCACCTGCCTTTGGATGAGCAGGTTTGTCAAAGTGTCCTGAGGTGAGTGTTTAAATCTTGTATGTTACCTTTGAAAAGATAAATCAATCTGAGTTTACTATTAATTAATTTATGTGGTTCTTTCTTTCCCTTACATTGTGCAGAATAAAAGGGAGAAACTAAATGATTTCCATGTGCCCTTTTTGTGGTTCGAAACTTCTGGGTTTTGTTCCTTTCCCACCCTAGCATCAGCATAAGCTGTGGTATGCAGGTTTCCCCCCTCTTTCTTTCCCATTAGTCGCTCTATTAAATATGTTAATTGTAGTGTCCCAGATTACTGGGAGCTCCTTAAATCAAAGCCATGAGACTTGGTAGCAAGACGCTTAGCTATGAGCTTTGCCGATGATAACTGCATCATATGAGTATTCATACAGAACTGATTGAGCCCCTGAGGCCAGATGCTAGAGATGTTTTGTGCTGCTCTGGCACCATAAAGCAAACTTGAACAGAGTTTACAGGTCTGCTCGAAGACCCTTTCCAAGTGAGGAAATGCTGCCATAGCGGCTTTGGTGCTGGTCTATCTTTTGCAAAACCCAGCCCTCGCTGGAAGGAGAGAAATGAAGCTGAAAGCCCCCAAGACCTGGCCAGGAGGGTCCATCCCACTCATGGCACATGGAGGAGCTGAGGGGAACTTGGGTGGTTTCAGGGACCACTTTTATTTTTAAAGTTACAGACTTGGAGAGGCCTATGAGAAGCTTTTGTAATATAACAACAACAATAATTAAAAATATAGAAATTATCATTATTATTACTACACGGTCAGGATTAACATTCTGTGGTGCTTGGTACTGTACAAACATACTGTGTCTGAAGGAACTTGCACCAACAGCTTTAAAATTTCCCTCTCTCTGCATCTCTGATCCTGTTTGCAGCTTTTCCCAAGGTATATTTGCTGAGATGGGCTGGTACACGCTACGTCTTAAAGCAGGTACAAAAGAGCTTTATTTGTACAGACTGTCATTTCAAGCTGGAAGAATTCAGTATCTGTCTCACTGCCTTTGCCGTATGCAGTTGGGTTTTCCCCTTCCCTTCTGTAATTCTTCTGGGGAGGCTGCATAATAAAAGTCTCAACTTAATCAAGAAAAATTCAACATGTGGCACGGCAAGAGAGAGCATCGGGACATAAAAGCAGAAAGCAAACAAACAAGCAGACCCTTGTGATGTCAGGCTAATAACACGTTTGCTGCTGTGCTCGCTGGCTTTCTGGTGTGTGTACTGTTTCTCCCCTACAACCTTGTTCTGGGCTTTGTTTCCTTCAGCTGCTCAGCCCGAGAGGGTTTGCCACCACCGGGGATGGGGGGCTGTTGGGACACCAGCAGGTGTCTGAATAATTGGAACCAAAATTCTTGTAGGAAGAAGCGGTTCATGGAAACGAAAACCCGGTTCTTAGATTAGAAAAGTTAAAAAAAAAATAAAATAAAAATTTCATCATTTTTCAGGGCCATTAGCAGCATCAAATCTTTCTCTTTCTTACTTAGTGATAAAATTAAGACACGCAGGAAGGAGCAATCGTTCCAGGTTGGAGCCTGTAGGAAACGGAGGCTGTTTGTGGCATAGGGACCGATACTCGACGCCTGGGCTGGCACCACAAAAAGATGCTGTGATTTGTCACACCTGGCACATGGAAAGCCAGTGCGGGACTGGTGGCCATCCCTGCCCCCATTCCAGGCACGGTCATAGTGTTTTTTAAAGCCCTGTTTCCCACACCGTTTTCAAAAGCAAAGATTGGCTGCTAAGCAGGAACTGGCTGCTCAGGCACCGATGGATGTGGGTATCTTTTGCTGCTTGGGCATCCAGTAGCACCAAGTAGTCCAAAAGGATGTCAGTGCTGGGGGCCAATGTGGCAACTGGGTCCAGATGCCCTGACTGGTGGGGATCCCTCCCCATAGAGGCGTCCAGCATCTCCAACACCACCTTTTGGTCCAGGCTTCCTCACTTGGCTGCAACTGCTGTGTTCAGTGTTGCTGCTGGACATGCTTGGCCAAGCAGATGGAAGGGAACTCTTTCCACTTGGCACAAAATGGATGTGGAACTGGATATGGGGGATGTCTGTGCCCCAGGCTGTCTCACCTGCTGTCTGGAAGGCTTTGGGAAGGGAGAGAGGAGAGGGCTGAGCTAGTGGATGTGGATGTGGGCTGGAAGAGCTGAGGAGCAGCTGCTTGTAGGGACTTCTGGTGTTGTAGGAAAGACCTGGAACATTTTAAGTTGTCCCTGTGACTTAGGCAGCAGCATGTGGCACTGGGCGCTTGTGCCTTGGCCCTGAGAAAGGACAGCCTGTGCCCTGCAGCACCAAGCACGGTAGAAGTGTGGTGAGAGGGACCGTCCCTGGTCTGGGAGGCGTCCTGGGACTGCTGATGGGAGTGGGCTTTAGTGTTAGCACCCCAGGTGCCTCGTGGAGGAATAAAGACTGCAGCCATTGTGCGTGCAAGGTTTCTTGAGTGCTGGTCTCTTCACTTTAACCCCAGGCACAAAGTAATTCTCCCTTGAATGTGATTTCTCCTTCAAGATCATCTTGGAGTCCTGCACAGTGTGCAAAATACCAGGAGTCCCACCCCCATAGAAAGCAAGGTAGCAGGATGCACAACGGTTAAAAAAAAATCCCTGTGGAAGAATAGCATAAGGTCCTTGCATTTGCAATGGGATGGGGAGAAAAGGGCTTAGTGGCTAAGCGTGTAAGAGCCCCATAGCTTCTCAGATCATTTTGGCATTCAGCATGTTTATGAATAATGAAATAAACTGGTGTGACATGAGGGAATAAGCTGTAAAGTGTCACAAAGCACCAGAAACAAAATCCATCCAAAATGCTTCTTTTCTTCTTGAGGAAAACCTAAAACAACTTTTCTGATTACCTGACAGTCCATTTAATCCCCAGGAAACATTCCTTTGTTACAGTTTCAAGGAGAATTACTTGAAATAATCCTTTGTACAATACGCTTCGTTCTATTTTAGTTTTAAATCATGTCCCTTTTCTTTTTTGATTTTTTATTTTAAAAGGGGAACAGAAAAAAGACACCTAATCAATGCCTATGGAAGAGCTGAGAGCAAATCTGAGGCTTTCTGGTACAGGGATTGCCTTTGTGAGGAGACCCTTGCTAAAGAGACCAAGACTGCAGGGGCTGAACAAGAAATAATAATAAAAAAAACCCTGAAGCCCAAATTGTTGTAATTACGTGGTGCAGACCTGGCTGTCGCTGTGTCCCTGGGATGAGGAATGGTCCTCGGCAGGTCTGTGTCACACGTGGGTGCCTTCAGCAGGGCTTTGTGCTGCCAGTGACCCAGATTCAGGAGGAGACCTGGGGTCTCCAGTGTGGAGATCTTCAAGACTTTTGAGTGACACATGGTCAAGGAGGAGAACTGGGCTCGTCTGTGGCTGCTGCCATCTGCCTGCCCTCCAGCAAAGGTCACTTTCCAGGAAAGAGCCACCTCGCGCCTTGGTGGCATAATGAAGGGAGGAAAGTAAAAGGCAAAAATCTCATAAATAGCACGTATTTTGTTCTTTGCATTCTGGAGGCCATGATATAGTAATTTTAACAAGAAAATTGTATAATCTGGAGGATATTGGTGTCTGTGAGTTTGGCATTTGAATGCTTTCATCTTGTCTTCTCTCCCCTATTTACTCCTGGGATTAATTTTCTCTTCTGTAATATTGACATAAATCTTATTCACCTCATAGAAATTTGTCAAAAATCACTGTATCCCTATTCCCAGACATCTGAGGGCACTTCACATGTACAGTCTGAAGGATGCTTTCAGGTGGGTTGTCTTGGTGAATGCTAAGGGATATATTTGGTGAAGGAGGGTGTGACCCTTCCTCTAGTGTGGGCTGGGAAGGTGGTGGCATTTTTTCCCTCACCTTGAGCGGTCATGGTGTTGGAAAGAGACAGAAATGGTGTGCTACTGCCTGTGGTCAAGGTCTGTATTTCTTCATACTATCCCTGACTCTGCTCTTGGCTGATCCATGAAACTCACTGCCACAGGGTAGCACAGAAACCAAATATTTATTAATAGTACTGGAAAAGCCAGGCCTGTTTCCTGGGTGAGAGCTTTCAGAACTACATTGGATAGGACAAAAAAACCACCCAATGATCTCCCCCAGATTGATGAATGCCTTCATCCTCCAAGGAAGGGGATGAGCACCAGCTGAGTTGGATCAGGAACTTGAGCTCAGCCTGAAGTCGTTGTGCAGTGATCTCCTGTGGGGTTCTTACACCTGGGTTTGCAGCACCAGGTTCCGGGCACGTCTGAGAGAAGCTTCTGGAGTACGCGGTGAGAGGTTGGGGAAGGCCGCTGAATGAAAATCCACTCCTGCTCTGGTTCGGTGCAGATCACATTGGAGTGAAGAGTTAATAACTGCTGCCTAGGCCACAGGTTATTCAGTCTTTTCTTCATTCTCATTTTTTTTTTCACCTTTGCTTTCAGAAAATTCATTGCTTTTTTTCCTCCTGGAGAAAGAAGCTCCTTTTGATCTATAAATAGCTCCAGGAGTGAAAGAGATGGGGCAACCTTAAAAATATATTATGAAGACGTCAGCAGTGACTCTGCTGCTAAGGTTGTGTTGAGGTTTCAACTTAAAGCAGGACTAATGTTCCTTCTTTCACACTCCAGTGATTAGATCCAGGGGTCATATGGGGCATGGGAGGTCTTCAGAGGATTTGCTGTGTAGTACTTTAGGGAAACCTTGAACCTGTACCCTTCTTCTGAAATCTGCCTATGCACCAACACGTGTGTGTTGGGTACTATTTTGCTTGCTTGCAAGGGTGACCTCTAGGAGAGATTCACCTCCCCCAGAATGACCATTTATTTGATACTGAGGATCTGCTTGGCCATGTTGGTGGCATTCCCCATCACCAGCTGTGCCGGCTGGGACTGGTGCCCAGTGGAGGGGAGAGAGGGAGGGTGGCAGCAGGTTGGGGAAGGGCAGCAGGGGGTTGGTGGGGTCTGCAGCGTAGAGTGGGGGACTTGGAGCAGCTCTCTGGAGCAGAGCATCCAAGGAAAAAGGAGGAAGGAGAAAGCAGAAAGCTCCGTGTGGGGCTGGTGCCTTCATTCCTGGTGCAGAGAGGAGGGGGCACAGGGGCAGGATGATGTAGAGGATGCAGGACTTGGCAAAAATCAAACTTTCTGAAACGCCTTCTTTAAAAAAAAAAAAAAAGGACTCCTGGGAGAGGGAACAGCAGTAAGTACAATGTTATTCTTTAAACAAATATCTTTGGAAATAATATCCTATTTGATTCAAACAGAGCAGGAAAAGAACAACTGAAAAGGCAGTTAATGTGGAATGCACTAAATGCTTGTGTGAAGTTGCCAGCACATTATCCTTGTATCTTTAACCAGGGAGGACTTCACTTGCAGAAATGGCTCTTGACAAAGTTAAGTGGCCCTATATATTGTTTGGGAAATTGCCCTTATTTTGTGCGCTTCTTGTTCCAGTAATGGAACCCATGAGCAGAGGATAATTGCAGCAGTCTCATCTGTCAAATAATATTAGAAGTCAACAGCTATAATCTCAGCCACTTGCTTTACACAGCTTTTCTCTGTATTTTCTGTTCAAATTGTCAGTTGTTACTTGTAAGTGTCCCCATTCCCTGTGGCTGATAAAAGTAAAAAGATTTAAGTAAATCAGGAGGAGTGCAGAGACAGGGCTTGGGCAATGGCTCTCGGTGCTAGCACAGTAAATCATGACAACAGCACACTGGATATGAAAAATTACAGGCTGAGCATAGTGTTACTTGTTACTATTATTGGCAAGTGGTGCAGCACTGAATGGTTTGGCTTTGCAGGGATTCGGGGAAGCTACTGATTGGTTTTAGCTCGTGTGGGTTTGTGCTTGATGAGCTTGGGTTTTAGTTTTGGGAGATGAATGGGTCCCTGAAAACAGGACTCAGCTGAAACCATCTTCTTATCTGCCGGTCAAATCAAAACCATTAGAAAATGAATTTGTTGGGGTGATCGTTCAGCTGTTACACTGCAACTCAGCGCACAGTTTCCCCAAAGCTCCCTTCACCTCATTCTCCTTATTGTCCTATTCTTTCCCCAGTGCTAGGGAAAGAAATATATAGTTACGGTTACGGTGATACAGACTCCCCACACCACCACCTCCTGGCGAGGCTATACCTTTGCTCCTGCCTCCTGGGAAGGAGGAGGAACGCATCTCCCTCTCTGCATCTCTGCTGCTCACAAAAGGGCACAATTGCTACTTATTGTATTTTTGTGAGCATTTTACAGCTCTGTTAGGAGCTGGATTGAGACTGACAATGTATTTTTTATGACCATTGAATAATTCTCAATTTGTCGAAGCCGGATCGTGAAGAGATGAAGCCAAATTCGTCCTCCTGGCTGGGAGGGAAGGGGCTCTGTTTGTCATTACTGTCCCTCTGCGCAGAAGACAGGGTGACTGCTCCCACAAATATCCCACTCTGTGCTGGGCAGCCTCTCCTGCACGCTGAAGGCAGCTTCTCCTGCTTTTACTCAGCAGCACAGGTTACCCGCACTGCTACTGGAATACCCGGAGAAGTATTTTCAAAGGCTAGACTTGAGGGCTCGCTGTGATATAACTCCAGCTCTCCATACAGAAACGTCTTCCACCCTCAGACTGCCTTGTGTGAATTCACTTCCCTCTGTGTCGGTCTACTGGCTTCCAAACCCACCAGAGCCAATGTGCTCTGGATGCATACCCTCCTGTCTTGTCTCTCACAATATCTTCCCTTGTGTTGACAAGCCCTTAGTGGTCAGAGCTTCCTTTTATGTTGTTTTCTTATTGATTGCATCCCGAGGCTATCGGGAATCCTTGATGTAAAGCTATATGATAAGTCCCATGTAAAGCTCCAGATGCAAAGCTGAGGTGCATCGTTGCCTGTGCTGTGGTTCACCAGTACTCAGGTGCTCCCGTTGTGTCAGCCACCTCCTTCTGCTGAATTTTATCCCTCAGAGCTAACGATGGGGTGATCCCATCAACCACCTCATATCTTCCTCCGGTGCTTATTTCACTATGTCTGTAGCAAGCTTTTTGTCTTTCTTCAGTGCAATATTTGTATGTACGTGGCAATACAGGTCATGATTAATGGGCTCTGCAGTCTTCTTTTTTTTTTAATGTCAGAACAATAAAATATCTGGCTCGTCAGGTTGTTTGCCCTGATTGTTCAGCTAAATGCATTTAGCACCAGAGGTAGAGCTAGCATATACGTATATGAATATCATTCTGGCAATTATTGTCAGAAGTGACAACTGATTGCAGGTATTGGAATGATGCAACTTGTTCAAACTTAATGTTATCTATTATGAACTCTACTTCATGATGATAATAGCTGGAAGGCATTGATTTTGTTTTCTGTTACTTATCTCAAGCCCATACATTTTGCTTGCATTATTGACTTTTCTGATCATTTCATGCATCATCTCTTCAGAAGATGTGTAAATCAATGTTGACTGTGCAATGTATGTTGTTTATTAAGCTGCCGCGTAGGTTTACACCTTGAAGAAGAGAATCATCAAATGCGGCCCACATCATATGCCTTGAATAATTGTTGAGCAGGCCTGGCAAGAGAGGGCAGCCTTGGAGCACGCTGGTGCTGGTGTGGAAGAGTTCAGTTAATTATTTATCCGGGCCACGGTATTTGCATGCCTATATGAATTTTTTATGAAGCTAATTAGCTTTTCAAGATGTTGAATCGGTTCAGCGCCGCAATGATTGCCGCCTGACGCACTGGGCGAGTTGGTGGCTGGGGGAGAGACGCGTGAGTCGCCGTCAGGAGAAGAGGTGGTGGGGAATGCAAACGCATGGGGGGGCCTTCCAATGCTTTCCACAGGTGGCCCTTAACACCATGTAAACCTATTGGGTCATAGTTTGAACCCGTAAGGCAGGGAGGGGCTCGGGTGGCACCTCTGGCCCAGGCAGCAGATTTACACGTTGAAATAAAACTCCACCCACAGAAAACCCAAGAGAGTGGATGGAATGAAGAGGGACTGGGGAAATTAAAACCCATCCCCGTGAGATGGCTTGGGCTGCGCAGCTGCTGCACAGGCTATTCACTCAGAGCTGCTCCTTCAGACCATGCATGGAAAAAACCAGTCATCGCCTCTCTGCACCAGCTGGGACCACTGCAAAGTCCTAAAAACAGGCTGTGTGTGTGTGTCAGGATTTGGGGCTGGGAATTCAGCTCTACAGCTGCGCTGGGAAGTTGATCCCAGCCAGACATTGAGAGGCATGGAACATCCATGTTCCAGGGTCAGAAACCATCAAGGGTGGAGACTGCAGTGGCTGGTGCTATTGTGCAGCATCTGATGGCTGTTTCTTTTACTGCTCGGAGCAAGGCAGGGTGGCCTGGGGGGAACTAAGACCTGCCCTGGGTTTGTTAGGGCTTCTTTTGGGGCCAGGGGTTCTATCAGGGGAGAGTATAATCCTTAAACTGTAGGTCTTCTTGTCTACCCCCATTGCAAGGCTTTGTGCCAGACTTCAAGCAGGAATGTGGGCGCCTACCTGTTCCTCTGTGTACCTTGCAAAAGGGGCCTGGCTGATAAGGAGCTTCCTATGGAGAATGTCCTCCAAGAGGTAAACTCCCTCCCAAAGACTTGGATCTGCTCAGTCTTTTCCACTAGTCCCACTCCTGAGTGTTTGGTGGTGGATGTATAAGTTTGCATTCTTTTCCTAGAGGTCTCTGTCTCGAAACATCGCAGTGTCAGCCACAGCAATAAAATGCACACTGTGACAATAATAATAATAATAATATAACGCAAGACCGACAGCATTGTAAACGAACAGTTACTATATAAAAGATGTACCCATGTCTGATCTTTTCACACATATGGTGATTTATTCAGAGAACAAATATTTTAGCATTTGGACAGAGCCTCAGCTTTGAATAATATCTCAAATCCAGCTAAAGAGAAAAGAATGTCAAATAGGCCATATAAATCCCATTGAACTAATGTTTTCATAATCTATTTTGAAAAAAATCTGAGAATAGAAGGTTTTTTTTTTTTTTTAAAAGTGGCTGAGGGTTAGTTATTGAGCTAATTTGGAGAAATTAAATTTTCACAGGTCTAGAAATGATAAAACATAATTGATATCCATGAAGATTAAATGAGATTTGGAGCCAAGTATTGTTCATATTTAAAAGTTAAATAATAATTTGGCCTCCACATCATTAACAATAAGTTTCATCTCCATCTGATTTTATTGTTGGCTGCATAGGTCATTCTCTATTGAACAAAATGGGGAAGAGCAAGCCTCACTGGAAACTGAGGGAATAGACCAGAAGGAGATGGGCAGATGAATGAGAGAGATTATGCTCACAAATACATCCAAAACAACACAATTTCTCCCTGAAATCCTCATGGAAGTGATTTTGGGCCAAGAACTCATTCAAGGGTACTGTAGTCCATCTAAGCCCCTTTACTTCCTTGTACTCAGTACTTCATCTGTGCTTTTGAAAGTACATTTGTGTTCTTTGTGTACTCAATTTTGAGCATGGTGTTCCTTGTTTTCTGTTTTCAATGAACTCCTTAGAAATTTTCTTAATGAAAACCAAACAAAAGCCCTCACCAATTGCCTCATGGAGCAACTCTGTTCCTGACAACTGACGAGAGAGCCTCCCCACAGTATCTGCTTCTAACACATAGTTTCTGGCCTCTCACACTTTCGTATCTAGAGATGGAGCTTTATTTAGCCACATGGGTTCTTAGAGAAAAATCTTTGATGAAAAGTTCTCCTTACAGATTGTCCATTCTTTATCAGGCTGTGGACTGTGCATGCTGGACTGTGGTCAGATGCTGGAATTGCTGCTTAACAAGACATGCTGCTCAAAACCCTTGCTGGCCTGGGTATTATTTAAACCAGTATGTGAATATACATATATGCATACATAGAATAATTGGGCAGCTCTTGGGAGGTGCTAAACACCCAAGACCCTTGTTCTCCTCTAACTTTTTCTCCCCTGAAGAGTTTCCATGAGTGACAATGGTAACATTTGATTCTTTGAGTGCCACTTCTGTCCATGGTGATCCTTGCTGAAGGACTCAGGAAAAATTATGCAAAATTTAATTTTACTCTTAAAGGGAAAAAGGATGACAGGAATGACTGTCATCCAACTAAATGAGGTTGCTCCTCAACCATGTTAACTGTATTGATTTAAAGCTCTTTTGGTGAAATTCTGACCAGGAGTCAATGAGAGCTGCCGCTGAAATCACTACAACCAGGATTTAACCTCTAATGTCATCCTCATTTCCCAGACTCATAGGTTGTGTGTCTTATCTGCCAGGTCTGTGTGGATGTCTCAGATGGATATCTGAGCAGCATATAAATCCTAGTGAGGGTCTGCATCTTTTTTCTGTCCTGCAACAATGTAAAAGTCTCTAAGCAAAGGAAATTATTGATTATAGCTGATTACTAGAGACAAAGGGCAGTGTCCTTAATATCCTTAAAATAAGAAGGACATGAGTCGAATGAGGTTTTTTTTTTTTTCTGTAAATTCATATATTCATATTCTCTCAGTTAAATAGATGTATTTTAAGAAATGCTGTCTTGGTTACAAAAGCCTATCTCCCAAAAGGTAGAGGGCCCTTTCTCCCACCTTCTCTATTTCTTCCTCAAATGCCAAATGGGAAATAGCAATGCCAAATGGGAAATAGCATACCAGCATGCTAGAAACTAGCTTACTTGTTTCTCATAGCTGGCTGATATTTTTATCAAACACACACAACTTAAAGCAATAGGGCTTTAAATCTTCTTTAGTCTTATTGTGGATGTTTTAATATTCCTCTCACCAAATGTACTGTAGGCAGCAGGATACTGCTTCTGGCTTTAAGGCACACAGACAGGCAGCTCTATGGGGATTCAGGATAAGAGGTAACTACTCAGTTACCTTACAGTCTGGTGGCCTGAGATACTCTGGGTACCTGAGATGTCCACTGAGAGCAGCCACTGCATCACCTATAGGAGATCTCTGCCCTTCTGGACTCCCACCTGGAGCCATCATACTGCCAGGCATCCCAAATGGCACCAAGTGCCTGTCCTTGATGAACTCAGTTGAGCCCATCACACACCTGTAGCACCTTTCATATCAACACTGAAATGTGGGTGTTTTAGTCTTGAGCTATCAGATAAAAAGGCAACTAAAGAAAGACATCCAGGTCTCTACGTGGTTGTAGCCACCGTGTTGCTCCCCCTGCCCGTACTCACACTCATGGTCTGTGACTGGAGTTTCCTGTTATTTTAATTCCTCCCCTGTTTTCCAGGTAGCTGGTGAGCACAGTAGTCCTCAGGTGGTGTGAATTGGATTAGCTCCAACATTTTGAGCCATCATTTAATTTTTAAATGAATATTTAACTGGCTATTGAATGCTCAGAGGGACATGGGAAGCTTCGTGTGGACAGTACGTAGGGCTAACTCCATGAAGGCAGAGGCCAGGACAGCACACTGGGACCTGCCTGACCTGTGTGCTGAGCTATCAAGTCATTTGCCAGTATTCACTTATTTATATTTATTTGCATTTTAGAACCTTGTTCTAAATGGAAACTTTAGTATGAGAAGTTGAAGAAACTTTGCATTTTACTAGTTTGGATGATATCTGCTCTGAAAACTACAAAAATACTGAGCTACCCATATCCATGTCAAAATTGGACTGGGTAGTTGTGAATCACCATGTTTCCATTTCCACGAGGGAGCAAATCTTCTGGTCTGGGAGGCAAAGCCGTATTATACACAGATCATTGCAAAGTAATAGAGATTTTAATGTCGCTCCCTATCAGGATGTGTGCTCGGTACTTATCAGAAAACAGCAGGTATTTGATATTTGACAGGTCAGAAAAATGTGTGACAATCCAGAAGGAAAATAATTTCCCTCGATTATGTCTTTTCTGACTGCTGAGTCTGTGAGATTATTCTGTTTATCTATAACCAGGTACAGATTTGAGGAATTCTGTATTTTCCTATACATATATTTTTTTTTTTTTTTTCCTCTCCTATGATCTATATTGATATTGCACAGCGTTGCTCTGGCTCACCCATTTGTTAGATGCTCTGTCATGAATAGACAATACTTTTTTTTCTTCAAGCAACAAAACATTTTGACCTTCTGTACATCTTTAGTGGCATACACGTGTACGTGACTGATGCCGTGGGGATGTGAAGGGCATCAGGTGAGCACACACACGAGAGCCATCTCACCTGCTCCAGAGGAGAAGACCTCCTGGGCTCTTCCTGCCCTTGGGAGGAGGAGACAGACCAAGCCAAAGCAGACAGGGAAGCAAACCAGGCAAAGAAACAGCACGAGGAAGGAGGGATTTTGTTTCCGAGTGTTTACTCCCTGACTGGTGCTAAACCTATTTTAGATTTCCTGTCAAAACACCTTCTGATCTGCACTAGATCTCTTTTTTTTTTTTTTTTTGGGCGGGAGGGGAAAGAACGCTGACATTTCTACTGGGTGATCGTATCCCTTCGAAGTGGCAGTAGGCAGGACACTGGCGCCGTTGTTTTACCAGGCAGAGCGTGTGGGTGGCGGGGGGAGCGTGTTCCAGTCTCCTTGCCATCTGCCAGGCACAGCTTTCTGCCACGCAGCTCCACACAGGGATGTTTATTCCACGGGGTGCAACACGCAGGAAATCTTCTGGTGCACGTGTGCCACCCTTTCGGATTCTTTTCAACACATTTAGCCCCCAGTCCCATAAACACATCAGCCTGGGCATAGGTTCTGCTTGTATCAATTGCTTTACTACAGGAGAAGGTGTTTTATTTTCTGACTCTAAATAAATATTTGTTTGGAGGATCAGAGTTTCTCAAACTATTACTTTTATCAAAAATTAAAATCTAGGGAAATTGTGTTAGATAAATGACTAGCTGATTATTTTTTTTCTTAGGCATTTAAATTTGTGTATTTTAATGGTTATTTATTATTCCAAGATATCTATTCAGTGTTATTACCACTTAAAAATGTGATGAGAGAGACCCAGCTGCAAGACGTTTAAACTACTTCTCTGCTAATAGCTGAAAGAGATGAGGGTGAGCATTATATATACTTCTGGGCACGCTGAGAGACAGCGTCCCTGTTGTTATCTCATTTTCAGTTGCTGGAGAAGCTCCTCTGAGGAGCGTTGCTCCCTCTTTAGCACGGCTCCATGGGCGATGCTGGTTGCGGTTCTGGGCTACATGGTAGGGCCCTGGGAGCCACGTGGTCCTTGGCTGATGCCACTTTCCCTCCATGAGCGCCCAGCCAATGCTGTGTCTTGCTTCACAGGACACGGGTGGCCCTGGCCACCAACATCAGAGGCCTTCTGGTGATGGGGATGGCTCCTTGTGCTAATGCACACTGCTGGGGACATGGCGTTGGTGGCCTCCCGCTACACCTCGCTGCCCGATTACTGCTGGCATGGATTGCTGTGGCCAACCCAGGCATCATGACCTCTCCTCTGTGTAATGAAGCTTAGATTTTACTCTGGGGTTTGCTGTGTATCTCTGAGTGGTGCGATGTCAAATCACACCTATTATAGGAAGTAGTCACTGGCGTGTAGAAAGGCCCATCAAAATATGTTTATGGAACTATCAAAATTTTTTTTTTAAACTTCCAAAGAAGAATTTTCATTTTTTAATGAAAGATGGGAAAACGTCTTTTTTCTCAGTCATCCTGACATCCCTTTCCCCTGAGACCATGCTCATGAGGGCACACTTGCCATCCACTGTGCAGCCAATCTCAGAGTCTTCCAGTGCATCCAACAAGCTCATTAACCACATGTTACTTCAACTTCTGCTGAAGTTACTAACAATGGTATACCTAATGTTGAAGACACAAATTATCACTGATGGGTTTATTTACTTAAGTAGCTTCTATTATGAGCATTTTCTATGGACTTAGATGTCACAACACTATGTACACAGTCTGAAGTCCTGAGAGATTTTTCTCCTCAAAGATGTCCCAGATTTGTATTTGAAAGTAGATAATAGTCTTTTCACCTGCCTTATGTGTGCAAGGAGTTTCTTTAACTTAAGGAGATAAATCCCTAAATCAAAAAATTGCTATCCAAAGAAGTGAAAAAGCTCGTTTCTATGTTTAGTCTTGCAGAAGCTTTTGGTCATCTAGACGTTTCCTTGCAAATTATTCTGATCAGCAGCAAGAGGTGTCCGGAGAATTTACCCCTTGTTAGGAGCTATTGGCCAGGAAAATGACCTTTCTTTCCTGCAATCTATAAATTACCTTTTAATGTCATTTGCAATAACCATTAAAGACCAGAAGCAGTTATGGGAGAGATGTATAGGAAGGAAGGTAGCTCGGAAGATGACCCATCTGTAGACACTGGCCACAGTGCATTCTAAATCCTTTTTGTGTCAGTGGGAAATGAAATCTTTCTGCATAGGAAATAAAAAGAAAGGTAAGTTATGATTAAAAAATTAAAGATCTGTTTAATTAGCTTTACTCATCTTTAGTGATCACCGGAAATGGAAAGGTAGCGAGAGTAGGGGAGATGAAAACTGCTAATTCTTCAAATTCAAGTGAGGAGCTGCGCTAAAGCCCAACTTTGTGGTAAGCATTTAAAGGGCCCTTTAATTAGCTTTTCTGGAAAGTTCACTGATGATATGCTGGAATAATGATCCCATATGTTCGAAAATGTCTAGTCATTAGCCAGCATGGTGGCTGAACATACTAATGCATTTGCCTTTTAGACATTTCAAGAGCGGCTGGTGCTGCTGCTGCCGCTGCTGGGGAGGTCAGCCCTTTGTTTTGCTAAATCACATGGTGGCTTTCAGGACTGAATCATTTTCTTAGTCACACTGAGAACATCAGTTCCCAGCAAAGAGAGGAGCACGATCGTGTTCAGAGTGGAAAGGGCAGAAGGTTCAAGAGGGATGGGTTTCGTTTTGTTCTTTTTTTTGTTTTCTGTCCTGGCCCTGATCCACGAGAATGTGCAAAGATCTGGAGCAAATTAGCAGAACAAGTGTGAGACTGGCAGCCAACTGTCAATAAAATATCAATAGCATGAAAAACATTTTTATTAACACTCAGGCACTAAAGCACCTTAGGTTTTTCTGATAGCTCCTCCCATGTATTCTAAAATAAATGTCCTCACCACATCTTTTTGTAACAGTAATAAACCAGTATCCTGTCTAACAAAGATGGAGGCTGGGATCCTGAGACTATGACTTGCCGAGGACAAGAAATCTCTTATCTGACAATTCAACTGTGAAGCTATTGACTTCCAGTCTTTAAGTGTGTGTGCTAGAAGACTTCAATAATATTCTCTGAAGTTTTTGATATGAATTCATCTGGTCCAACTCAAGTCAAAGGAAATACTTCTCATTGACTTCATTAGGATTGTATTAAGCTCAAGCTAAAAATAAGAAGCAAGGGTAGACCTAAGATAAGAAAAATTAACAGAGGCATTTCTTCAGACAGGATTTCAGAGAGGTAGGTTTGAAGGCAGAGAAACATAGGAAGGCTGTTCCGGTTGATGCGACTGGAAAAAAACCTTGTGTCAGTAGTGATGAGACCACATTAAAATAAAAATAAGGGAGTTTTGGACCAATGGAAGACAATGAGGGAGGAATAGGACCAGTAATTCCTGCATTTTTTAAACAACCAAGAGCTCTTCAGCAGACCTGATTTTCAAGAGTCAAGAAAAAAATTGAAAAGAAGCTATATTAAAAAGACTCTTTTAATATCCCCGTTTATATCCCAGAAATAAGCATCTTGCATCAGATTTAAGCTTTGTCCACTGGGGTGGTTTTTTTTCATCTTACAATTTTCTTCTTTTAAAGTCTAGAGGGCAGAAAAAAATACATAATCAATAAACATAAACCAGTGTCTTTTTATTGGTGTCTGTTGCAGTGTTTGATGGCATTACAGGAAAAAAGGAAAGGTGTTTCTTAGGATAAAGTCTAACACATTCTTCTTTTTAATCATATTTCCAAGCTAAGGCAGTGTGATTATCTATTCTCTTTGTCCCATGGTTCCCTCTCCCTGGAATGAAGCGCCTGGGCTCCAAGGGACGTTTTCCTCCACTTATGGTAGAAGAACCCACATCAAGTTCATTTTTTATGACTTCCGTAGTCATGTATGGATTGTGACAGTGTGGGAGCTGGAGTTAATTTTAACTGAATTGTGGCCTAGAAAATATAGTTTCTTAATAAGCCTGAAGTATACATCAGATCAGAATTTCCATTTCCAAAATTTGGAATGAGTTACTCATCTGTGAAGCTGACAACAGCTTCCATGTTTAAGTGCTAAACAGCTTTTATTGAGCCAACTTTTAGAAGGTGCTAATATCTAGATCCACATGTCTTCTATGTTTGCAATGGCGGATACTCAAAAAGAAGCATAATTTGGCTCAAAATGAGTTGATATAACAAAAAAGTTCACATTCTTTCTATGTCGCTACTGCCTGAAACAGATATAGAGGCAATTTATTCAGAATAAATTATTACCAGCCTTAGCTAAAATAACTTGCTCTGTGAAGCTTCCTCATGTATGTAACCAAAGGGAGCTGTCTGGTTACATCTGTTTTTGCACATCTTTCAGATATATCACACACAAAATGCAGCATTTGGGAATATTGTGTCATCAGTGACACTCTCTAGGGAACTCTGGTTTCGTAAACCAATGAACAGATTACATCCATCCATATATGTAGTTTTTTCATTGGTGATGGCTGCAATATTGATAGTGTTCTTCATTGTAGTATTTAATGACAATTTTAATTTAATAAATGATGGCAATATAGTTTAATGCAAAAAGGTACTTATATATGGGAAGTGGGAAAGTGTCCTTCATTTGGCTTAACTGTTTATGGACACCTTGAGAAGGAAGAAACAAGTGAAATTTCTTGTGAAAAAAATGGAGATTATGGATGGGTCAGTTGAATCGTAATGTGACATTACCCACATTTGGATGTGTGAGTTTGGGGCAGGAAACCCAACATATGTGGGTTGAACCTCCTTTGCTTTTAGCTCACTTATCAGTCCACCCAACCTATCGAGTCTTTGCTCTTTTGGAAACATCAGGCTTTTCAGATGTGGCCTTCTGCTGAGCCTCTTAACATATGTTAAGAGTCGGGAAACGCAACCGAGGCGCTCCTAACGTATGTTGATGTAAATACCTGGTGAATGGGGCCTGGGGCTTTTCAAGGCTTATTTGCAAGACAGACCACAGTGGAGCAGTTTCCAGCAGGGAAGGTGTAGGCTTTCAAAGTCTTAGGTCGTGGAGTCCAAAAATGACACCTTGCGTTTCTGTACTGTGCTTTGCTAGATGAAAGATGATCTCAGATTCATCCTCAGCAGATGTACGCTGTGCCAGAGCTGGCTTTTGTAAGGAGACTGTTACTCAATGAATTTTCTACGTTTCATCAGAGCAGAGCTGTGGGAAACATCACATGAAAGTAATACAGCATATAAAAGATATTAAAAAGGTGAAAAATATACCTGTGGGAGTTGTCTCATAATTTTATTATCCAAACCTCAAGAATTTGCCAAGCTGGGCTGGAAATCTCAGAAGACTGGCTAGCTCACAAGATTTCCACTGCTTTGCAAAGGAGAAAATAGGGCAAGTGAACATTTTAATTCTGTGCACTTTGTTGCTTCTCTTTCTAGTCTGTAACTGAGCAAAGGAAGTGCAGAGGAATATGAAAATGAAACTGAAGAAGAAAAAGATCTGCTTTTCTAACTGTCCTGGTGCTTGGCCAGGTCCTTTAGGTGATGTAAATCAGGAAAGCTGTATGGCAGGCTAAGGAGCTCTTTAGTTTACACTGCATGAGAATCTGGCACGTAGCATTTGATGGGGTTTGGGAATTTAGATTTCAGGAAAGACAATGTAAGGCTTTTATTTAAGTACTCAGGTGCAAATATAACCTCAGCTCTTCTTAGTTGTCTGAAAATATCTTTACAAGCAGGCTCAGAGAATTAAGCACAAACTAGCCGGAGGCCCTCCCGTATCAACGTTATAGCATCACTTTTGCATAGTCATGCCTATCGTAGTTGTTTGATAACTGCCCCCGTAGCCCCCTTTTAAAGCTAAATTCAGCTATAACTGACTAATTAAGCAACTTTGAGACGTATTTCAGAACCTATTGACTAAAAAGTTATATTCTTTCAAAGCTGAAAGTGTTGCCTTAGGGGAATTAAGCCAGCCCTTTAAATTTTTTAGTAGCATAGCTTTCTGCTCAATAGGTTTTGATATACATCTCAAACTCACTTAATTAGTTATAGTGTATTTTAACACTGGGAAGTGGTTGACTTTCTCCAGGCACGGACACTAACTCGTAGGGCTTGCTGCAGGCGTGCTCCGTGCACACCAGCTCTGCTGCAGGGAGGCAGAGGATGGTGGGGTGCAAGGAGCTGGCTGTCACTGCTGGGGACAGGGTGAAGGTGTAGGAGACTGAGCTGCTGATAGAGGACCTTGTGCGAAGGTGTACGTGTGCTTGGAGTCCAAGGTCCACTCCTTAGCTCTCTTGGATGTCTTGACTAGTTGGCCATCAGAAATAATGGCAGACGAGACAGTGCTGATGAGATTCCGTTGCTGCAGTGGGTGTTTAAGGTAATTTTAGGCTTCATGGGATATTCTTCTTGAGAAACGTGCAGGACCTCTGCAGGTGCTGTATCGTCTCTGACAGCCCTATCCTCAAATACTGCAGGACAGCTCACAAAGCGAGATACCTATGTTTGGACAACTTAATTTTTTCTCTGGTGTGCCTGCACACACCTGAATTTAGTTTGTTTTAATCTGGAGCTGAATCTGATGTGGCAAGCCTGCGCTGTGGTGCGCCTAAGCACGTTGAGCTCCTTGGGCCGCCCCAGGTTCAGGAGAGCTCCTGGTCGGCATGGTGGGGCAGCAGAGAGAGCCCTGCTGCATCTGGGCTTGTAAATCTTCCCTCCTTCCAAAGAGAAGCAAAGGTGCTCTGACAGACTCCTGGTCTTTTCTCTCTGTGCCCTTTAGCCTGAACCCGCAGTAGTGTTCTCCTTTGTCTTTGCATTTACTATTACTGAGCTGCATGCTCAATTGCCTGTAGATGCTACTTGAAATTTACTGTTTTTACCCTAGAATGGTGAATTCACATAATTCAGCAGCATCCCCTGCCACAGAAAAAATAATGGTTAGAACAAGTGCCCACTGATATTGCATTGCCCTTCAATATCAGGTATCATTCTCTCTGCTTTTATTAGCACAGATAATTTTTTAATACTCACATTAGCCAGATCTCTCACTGAAGACTATTATTAGTTAATAATAGAAACTTAACTTGTCTACTGGATTTGTAGGGACTATTTTCTGAATCTTGTCTACTGCATTTTTTTTTCCCTTCAGAGCTGGTTTTTCTTTTCTAAAATCATGCAGAGACATATTTTGAGAAAGACTTTGACTAACACCTGCTTGACCTGCAGGTTGGAAATCTTTTCTACTGGTTCTGCGCTGCCAGACTGAAACAGTACAAAAATACACATGGACTTGGATGATTACTTCTGAGTATTGACGTTAAGGTTTTTTGAGCAGAATTTTAAATTCACCTTCTGAACTTAGGGCTAAAGCACGGACATAATTGATCTCAGACCTTGCCAGAAATTATTGTCTGTTCTGTCACTGTTTCAGTTCTTTATTTTTTCCCCCAATGATCTTTATTATGTTGTTGAGTCCTTTTGAAGAAAATCTGTGTTTGAGACTGTCCGGGTCCTATGCATCTACTGTGACACAGGAATAATTCAAGTACAGCAAGAATAATTTTAAACTTCCCTTCAAATTCAAACAAACACTGCTGTAAATAATTATGGATAATTTCAATGCTCAGCAGTTTTGGAACACTTCAGAATCTGTGCAAAGTCATAGCAAAAGAGGAAGGCAACTTCTCGCTCCTCCATTAATAATGACAATGTCCTTAAAGAAAGATAGATTTCATGAAGTTATTATTTCAGTTACCCAAAACTAAACAAATACCAGTCTAATAAGTATAACTGGAACAAAGCCAACATTAACAAAAATGATATAATACTGTAAGAACCTTAGTCAATACTGAAAGCTGCAATTGGTCGTGAGGATGAAGTCAGAAAGAAAAACAACCCATTTTATGAAGATTTGATAAAGGAGTAGATGGGAAGTTATTGATGAGTAAAGGAGTGGCTGTGCCAGATGTGGTGGCACCGAGTGGGCTGGTGTGCTGTGCCAGGACATATTTAAATCTGAGCAAGCCTGGAGTGTCCAAAGGCATGGGCAGCCTCCAGTTGCCATGGGTGCTAACTGAGGCACCTACCTGTGCTACATCGTTCTGAACCCCTGAGCAGAGCTGCCTGAATTAATTGCTGGGACTGGTTTTGTTTGATGAACTTAATTATTTTTTTTTTCCTGCTTACAGCTTATCCACACATAGCTTAGAAGTTTGTTTAGATTTGTTAATACTTCTATGGGCATAAACATACTGTTAATGAAATAATTAGTTGCTATCATGAGCTGATACGGCACAGAAATAGTTGAACTCTGAATTCTGGTGATACTGCCCCTGCTCCGTTAAGTGGACAGTCTGCAGTTTATATGTGGTGATCTCTGACCTGTTCAGGACATTGGGCAGTATTTCTGACCCTCAAGGCTGGGAGGTCTGTATCATCCACCCCAGCGGTGGCCTGTCCCTCCACCCAGATGGAGCCGCTGAGGGGAGAGGCTGCGGTGTAGACCTCAGACTGCAGGATGTGCCTGGACCATTCTCCTGAGGCAGGAGAGGCAGCAGACCAGTGTGCCCAGGTGGCTGAGCTGCAGGAGGTGTTGAGGAGGCTGCCTAGCATCAAGGAGGCTGAGAAGGAGACAGAGAACTGGTTCTAAGCACAGTCTGTGACCAACAGCCCAAGGCCAAATGACCAAAACCTCCTTCACTGGCACACACAGAAGGGAGGGAGGACTGATAATGCAGAAGAACAGAAGCTTGCAACAGCAAGGACCAGCAAGAGGAAGAGTCTTCCCCTGAAGCCTGAGGTGCCCTTCACTGCGGAACTGCGGAACTGCTTCACTGCTTTGCAGAGTGATGAGGAAAAACCTGTCACACCAGGAAAGATGCTGGAGCTGAGTCAGGCAGCCCGATTTGCTGCCAAGATAATAACTAAGGAAAATTGACGGGTGGTCGTAGCAGGCGACCCTCTTCTGAGAGGTGTGGAGGCACCCATTTGCCAGTCTGATTCCTCCTCTAAAGAGATGTGCTCCTTACTGGGGACTCACATCAGGGAAGTCTTTGAGAGACTACCAAGCCTTGCAACTGTGTTATCTGTTGCCATTGCTTCATGTGCCATTGCTTCAGGAGCAGGCTGAGGAGCATCAAAAAGGATTACAAAGCACTGGGAGCAGTGGTAAAGGTCTATGGTAAGGTCTAAAAGGTAGTTATTTCATCAGCCCTCACAGTCAAAGAGAAGGGATTTGAGAGATTTTGTCCTCTTCAGGGATCTGCTTAGTAGAGTACCATGAGATAAAGACCTGGAGGGGCTCAAGGAAGCTGGTTAATATTGAAGGATCACCTCCTCCAAGCTCAGGAGCAATGTATCTTGACAACGAGGAAGGCAAAAACACCAGGAATCCTGCATGGAGGAACAGGAAGCTCTTGGACAAACTCAAACACAAAAAGGAAGCCTACAGAGGGTGGAAGCAAGGACAGGTAGCCTGGGAGGAATACAAAGAAATTGTCCAAGCAGCCAGGTATCAAGTTAGGAAAGCTAAAGCTCAGATAGAGTTTAATCTGTCAAGGGCAACAAGAAAAACTGCTAGAGGTATGTCAGTAATAAAAGGAAGAGTAGGAAAAATGCAGGCCCTCTCTGGAAGGAAACAGGAGACCTGGTCACCCAGGATATGGAGAAGGCTGAGGTATTCAATGACTTTTTTGCCTCAGCCTTCACTGGCGAGTGCTCTAGTCACACTGCCCAAGGTGCAAAAGGCAAAGGCAGAGACTGGGAAAATGAGGAACTACCCGCTATAGGACAAGACCAGGTTCAAGACCATCTAAGGAACCTGAAGGTACACAAATATATGGGACCTGATGAGAGGCATCTCAGGGTCCTGAGGGAACTGGTGAAATTACCAAACCACTATCCATCATATTTGAGAATTTTGCCAGTCTGTTGAAGTTCCCACTGACTGGAAAAGGGGAAACATAACCCCCAGTTTTAAAAAGGAAAAAAGGAAGACCTGGGGAACTACAAGCTGGTCAGTCTCACCTTTGTGCCTGGCAAGATCATGGATTAGATTGCTCTGGAAACTATGCTAAGGAATATGGAAAATAAGGAAGTGATTGGTGACAGACAATGTGGCTTCACTAAATGCAAATTGTGTCTCACAAATTTGGTGGCCTTCTACAATAGTGTTACATGGTGTTGGTAGAAAAGGGAAGGGCAACTGACATAATTTTCCTGGGCTTGTGCACGATATTTGACACTATCCTGTATGACACCCTTGTCTCTAAATTGGAGACGCATGGATCGGATGGATGGACGACTCGGTGGATAAGGAATTTGCTATATGGTCACACTCAAAGAGTTGTGGTCAAACGCTCAGTGGCGGTCTCAAGTGGAGACCAGTGACATTCCTCAGGGGTCAGTATTGGGATTGATGCTGTTTAACATCTTAAACGTTGCCCCATCCCTGGAGGTATTCAAGGCCAGACTGGATGGGGCTTTGAGCAGCCTGGTCTAGTGGGAGATGTCCCTGCCCGTGGCAGGGGGGTTGGAACTAGAAGATCTTTAAGGTCCCTTCTGACCCAAACCATTCTATGATATGATTCTATGAGTATGGCTGCGGAATGAAGTAATCATTTACAGTGTTGATAGTGCTATAAATGGTTGTTCTAAGCAGTATTTATGAAGTTTTTGCTCTCCATTACTGATCCCACAGCTCTTGGAGTTGTGCCAAACTGCACGAACACCAGGGAAACTGGTGTTTTATTTGGAAAAAAAGGATTAAAATTTTAAAAGTTGCTTGTGATTTCTCCACTTCTTGTGAGATCAGACCAAACTGCTTATGAGAAGATACTAGTCATCAAAGAAACGCAGACAGTAAAGATAAGGTTGGGTGTTCCCTATAGCTCTAGGAAGAAGTATTTATGAGTGGAAACCTTTACTATTTTAAAACATCTGTAATGTGCACAGACCTAGTAGATATTTGTTGTCTTTGGCCAGAGGCTGGCAGTCACAGAGTATTATGAAGGACTGAATGAACTATTCCAAGTTAAAATGTAGTGAACATTGATATTTTGCTATTTTTCTTACCCAGAAAGGGTGTTTTCAGCAAGAAAGGAGCCTTTTCTTTGTTGTTTTCAGAAAACACAGATTGATAATACTTAATTTTACCATGTTACCCCTCTCTTTCCTTTCAAGTTTGCTTAGGAAAAATTATTTCCATAAATTTTTAATTCCTTTCATAATTTTCCCTGAACAAACAACAATACCCTTTTTTTAACTTATGCTAATACTTAGAACTCAGTTGTAATGAGGAAAAGCAATATTTGTGTTGCAACAGAGCAAAATTTTAATCTTTTAAAATGATCTAGAAAGTCCAGGAAAAGAAAATGGCCTTCCTTTTATTAATGAATTCTTTCACATGAGCAGATCGGTTACCATGTGCAAATAGTTCTGTTGGGCTGTTTTGACTTATGATTTCTTCTTCCTGGTCTATGCAGTGTATTAACGTATTTCTATCTTTAGGTTGCTGAAATAATGTTCAAGAAGGAGAGCTGGATTTTGTAAACAATACTGGGATGCTTGTTAAAATCTTATCAAATAGTGTTCTGGGCACAAAAATGTGTTCAGGCTGGCTAGATCTTGCCTCGCTTCCTTGGAAGCAGTACAGTGGTAATCCAGGCTATCATTGCAATCTTTCCCCTCTACCTCTTTCTTTCCAGGAATGGTAGTGACTGGAATTACAACTATCCCACCACAAACAAACCACTTGCCCTGACTCAAGGCATATGTACCCAGTAGCTGGTTTCAGCATAACTCAAGGGTATCTCTGGCCATTGTTTTAGCTTGTTGAGGTATTGGTGGGGTTTTTTTGGGTTGGTCGTAATAGCTAAACCACTGTGGCAAAACACAAACGTGGGAAACCTTATGTCACCTTGTTGTGGGATCTCCAGTCTGTTCTTCCCATTTCACCCAAATCTCCTGCAACCCGCCTCTTTTGTGCTCATCAAGGAGCCCACCCACTTCTCCAGCACTCCTAGCAGGAGCATCACCAAGGTTACGGACAACCTCCAGCAGATGGAAAATCACTTCTTTTCATTTGCAGCACAGGCCTTGCCCTGCTAAGGGGGTGACCACAGCCTGCTGGTGCCTGGGGGATGGCTCTGGCAGGAGTGGGGAGAGATGCCTCTGCCACAGGTGGCCCCAGAGAGGTTGGCCACCATGGGCTAACCCTCGTGGTGCCTGGGGAGCCACCAGTGCTGGAGCAGGGCTGCCCTTAGCCCTGAGACTCTGCCAGGGCACCAGGCATGCCCCTCATCTCAGACCTTTTTCCCCACCATATCTCCAGGTCTAGATCATAAACAGGGTGAGTGTTCAATTAGTTATGCTTTTAATGACATTGTTTTTAACCTACCACAAGTCCTGTATAAATAAACCTAATTAGTTGTCCTTTACCTTTATATGTCTGAACAATGTGTCAGGTTTTCCGTTTGCTTTTCTTTTCCAGACAAAGGGAAAAATGCACACAAATTTTATGAGTTAGGACTAAATGGCTAAAGTAGATATAATTGGGAGCTGGCAGCCTTTTTGGACTAATTATAGGACACGGTATTTCAATTCCTTCTAACCTGTTTAAATCCAGTCTGGATCAGTGGTAAGAAAGAGCCTGGGATGGCAACCTGCCAGAGTTACAGAGTGCAAAATTAGCAGGCTGCTCCTTGTTCCTATTCCTCCTAATGGACAGATGTTGACACAAACACCCTCACCATCCTCACTGACACCCACTGGCACCCTCAGACAAGGCACCACCAGCCATCAGGGATGGTAACGCCCCTCATCTCCCCTTCCCTCCTGAGCTGATCTCTCCCCTGAAGCCCTGTGGATGACTATCAGGTTAAGAGAGGCTTTTCCCATGTGGGATGCAGCCCCTGAAGTGACTTTGCAGAGAGTCAAAACACACCACAATAGGATGTTAAATGCACTGAATAAAGTCCCCAGTCAGCATGATGCCTAAGGGCATGCCTGGTTTTAAATAAAGTTGTCCAGCAGACATCAAATTAAACTCACTCCTTAGTACTGTGCTGCTTCCAGGCTGGAAGGAGCAGTTTTAGGTCTCAGCTATGTGCAGAAGGTTATATGTTTTTTTCTCGCATGGGTTGTTTTCCCCTTTTGTAAAAGGAGTAAGTAAATATCTTATTTGTTTGGAAAGATAATACTCTGGTTAGGTAATCTGTTGTTTTGAAGGATCTTGCTTTTATTAGGGAAAACAATATCTCTATCTGTCCGGCTTAGCTATTTGCAGGACACTTATCTCTGCGGTGTCTGAGAGCCAAGCATGATGATTAAGACTTGTGCGGAATGCTAACATCTTTAAATCCTAAATGAGAACCGCATTGTGGGATAAGTTCAATTTCGTGTCATAGTGGGAAAACTAGAGCCTTGCTGAAGATGAGCTGGGTATTGAATCATAGCTGTATTAACTTTGTGTGCTGGGATTTTTTTCCCCCCTCCCTTTTAACTTTCTGTTTATTAGAGACTTTAGACCTTGATAGGTTATAAAGCTTGAGGAGGGGGAAAAATGATATAATAAAAGCAAGCAGCATCAATAGAGTGGCGAGCAAGAACCACCTGCCACTGCACGAGCTGCTGCCGATGAAGGGTACAGGAAGAACTGATTGACACTGGCATACAAACACGCGCCCCGACTAGACACTGCAATATAGCTCAATAGCAAAGTTACAGCCTGTGACGAGATGAAAGAATACAGGCTTTAAAAGTAAAACACTTTGTGAACATAAACTCCCCATATATTGCAGCGAGTCCCCGAGGAGCAACAGTGTGCTCCGTGCACCTCCTTCGCTCCCGCTCGCTACAGATCCCGCTCCGCAGGCAGCAGGCAGGTTCAAACAAGGTCAGAGTGTCTGGCTTCTTGGCAGGAGCCATCCTTTCTGCAAACTTAATAAATGGAATCCAGGTGCAGAAGATATTCCTTGCAAATATGTCCTGAATCGCGCCTGTAGTGCTTTCCGTTGCCTGGGCTGTAGCTCCCAGGTTGTATTAGTCCCCTGCTGATCAGAAAGGGGTTTGACAATGACCAGTTGCCAAGAGAAGGAACTTAAATCAAGCATAACAATTAACACATTTCCTAAAAAACATACTGAATCTAGAACTGCACGCAGCTGCCTGGAGCAGAGGTCTTGAACACCCTGCCCACAGGCTGGAGTTTTACTCCCTTGTGGGCCATATGGCACGCGAAGCTTGAAAACATGCTTACTTTAGAAATAAAATGCTGCTCACCCACCTGGCTGCAAAGCCAACCTATAAAAGCAAGATAACCATAAAAGACAAAAGAGTTCTCTTCCTTATGTGAAATGAGACCTCTGGGAAAAATTAATTCCTTCCCACTTTTTCTTCCTTTACATTGCACTGTACTGCACTGGGGTGTTCACTCTGAAGCCTAACGATGACACAAATGCCTATCAAAGTGACCAGTTTTTGTCAAATGAACTAGTGAAAAAGAAAGAAATATAACACTTGAAGACGCCTCCTAAATCAACAAATGCAGTTCTCTGCTGCCACCGCTAATAACCTTCCTATAATATGTCTGTTTAAGCCTAGTTTCACTATGGGTTGAGAAAGAAATGAAGCTGCTGAAGAAAAAAGTGGGATTCGATGATGGGAAGGAAATTCAAAAGCAAGAAAGTTAGGGTTGGAAGCAAGAAACAAACAAGGGAAAAGGGCAGGGGGAGGAAAAAGGCAAAAAAACCCCAAAACCATAGAAACAGAAGGTATTGAAAAATTGGAACAAGTGGTTAAAATACTTGAGGCATACTTTCTCACTGGTGGTAATTGGTATGACTTAAATGACTACTGATGACAGCTTTGAGCCTTGCTATTGTGCATGAGACTTCTGCCAGTTCTGATTGTAGCGTAACTTCCTCCATAATGTCACTGCAGTTGGATAACAGTTACAACTTCTATAATATACTTAAGGTAGCACAGGGTCATAAATTTCTGCTTCAGCATTAAAATCTCTCTATCAATATAAGCATTTGTAGTCATATTACATACGAATTTTCCTTTGGTGATGTTTTCTTGCTGGAAACACCTGAGTTTTACTTGGTGAATTACAAAGAAGTGGCGTTTTATCTTGAGTTTTACTGAAACCAATTTTTAACTGTACATTCGGAGGCACAAAGAGTGTATTTGCACAGTCACGTGCCAGTTGTGTCTACTTATAGACCACCAACTCTATAAGTGGTGTTATTTCTCCTCCTGACTAAATCATGCAGGTAGTCAACGTGGGAAAAATTCTGATTGCAACATCATACTGCGTTACTTCATCTCTGTGTTGTCCAGACAAAGAGCCAAAGGCCCACCATGGGATTTAGGGGACTGGTCCACTCTATATTCAATCGAGATGTTTGCAAAGTACAATTTAATTGGATTTTATACCATTTGCAGCTTAAAATCAAACTTTTATTATTGGCTCACTCAAATGGCAAATACATGGAAAGTTGTGAGTGACTTTGAATGAGATAAACGAACCCAATAAATTAGTCATTCAGCTGTGTTATGAAAATATTTTTTTCCTGGGATGTTTGCTTTCAGCTTGCCAAGCAATGCTCCAGCTTTCTATAGTTTTGGGGCAATTTTGAGCAGAGCTTTGCAACAATGCTTAACTCACCAATGGCTTTGTCCTATGGCTGGGAGGCTGGTCCCAGAGAGCTGACTTTCCTTTGCAAATTGCTCAGGACTTGAAACTATCTCCTGTCACTGCCCCTCATTTCACATTAACCTTAACTGATGCCCAGAAGGACCTAACTGCAGGGCACTGGAAACAAATGTACCAGAAATCCATCCTTCCACAGTTTTACCACCAAGCATTAGATATATCAGAGATCATTCTATTTAATTTATGAGGTGTGAGAATCAAATAACCTATATAAAAATTTATGTTGTGTCTCAAGATGTCCAATCGAGATTGAAATATGTCTGGTTAACTTCCAAATAAATTGACTCCTCCAGAGTTTTCTCTGAATTTTTCTCCCAGGCTAGAGTATGATTGAGTTTTATAGGTTTAACATTGTGAAGTAGCACCTTAGAGAGAGTAGAGTTGAGACATTTGCCCATACCACAGGCGTATGCTATTGTTTCAGTGCCAGTGAGGGGGACTCGCTTTAGAGAGGGTTTATGACTTTGCTTTGTGTGTAATTACTGATTAAAATGGTATCATAGCAATATTTAAAGAGAATCAAGCTCGAACTGCTAAGGGATAGAGCTGGTGTTGCGGAAAGCATTTGTGGATGAACCCATGCTTTTCAGCCAGCAGAAATTCGGCTGTCATCTTCAGGTTAACTGGGATGGGACAAGAGGAGATGTAACAACACTTTTGACTCATTTTCTCACAAGGAGGTGAACGTGGGGTGTTAACACTTTTGAATCCAGTCAGCCAGAGACCCCTCTCCTCAAAAACATAAGCAAAATGTCTATGAAGGCAAATTGAGTCACTGAGCATCCTCCTCCAGTGTGCCCCTCATGGAGAGCCCTGCAAGCTGCCAGGCCATGAGCCAAGGAAATGTCAGCTTGGTGGGATCCATGGGTCTTTCTCTGGGGCTGGGGCTGGTGCATCGGGCTGGGGCTGGTGCATCAGACTGTGCTGGCCTTTCATTCCTCTTGCCGACAGCACTGGTGACAAAGCTGAATACGGGACAACTTTGTCCAGTCTGGACATACAAAGTGGAAAACACATGTGTGTACATTCCCCTTTTGGTGCTTTTTAAAAAAAAAATATATTACCCTACCTCTATTTATGGATGGAAAGCTGTATTTTTGCCTTTATGTGTGTATAATATACTTGAGATGAGGACAGTATGGGAGCTTGTGTCAGGTCCAACACTGCTTGGGTAGTGATTGGGAGAGGAGCTGTGTTGGTAAGGGGATGGCTTCAGCAAAGGAATTGGTTGCGTGCACCCTGATTGCGAGACATCAAGGAGAGATTGAGCAAAAGAAGTCCATTGCAAATTCTTCAGTATCACTGAGCCTAAACCCAGCATTTTTAACACTCTTCATCCATCCCTAGCAAACACTCAGGGTGATGTTAATCACACTTCACTAGCTGGCAAAGAAATTTGTGCAAATACTGCACCACCTTCTCGATTGCTTTTTCTTCTGGAAATGGCAAAAGCAAGATTGGAGAATTGGAAGAAGAACTGTGGTCTCACAAGCCATTATTTTTTACCCTGAAATCTTTCCTTTACTCTCTGGTAAATCTGTGGCAGAAGTTGTGTTTTACACTTCTGGGAAGGGGAGCAGTGGAGCAGCTTTTCCTTACCTTTCATGTTGTGTGCCTTTTCAGGCTTTGGCACCATGACTTTAATGAATTTTGTACAGTGTGCAAAACAGCAAACCAGAAGCATCTAAATCTCTGTTCTTTTTGGGAAAATTTACAACTGGCACGATGATTACATTTTCTCAGGGCTGCTAAATCCTGTGGGTGCCCTTGGAAATTATAACATTGACTGCATGTAGTAAATTTGACCTGTGATTTCACCTATGTTTTCCTTTAGTTTGTTTTAATTCCTGCCCCCTCCCCCCCCTTTTCTCCTTTCATCAACTCTTGCTTAAGTTTGCCCTGCCCTTGATTTTTTGCTGGAATAAATCTAGCTCTCTTGGGCTCGGCCTTCATTAGAAAGGAAAAAATGTTACCTAACATGTCTTACCTAACAGACCTGTTATTTTCAGTAAAGGTGAGAAAGGTGGTTTTCTTTTCAGGCCTGCCAATTCTTGTCCTTTCTTCTGAGATTGCTTGCCAGCATGGAGATGGCTTTGTGTTGCAAATTCCTGTTTCACAGTTCTGCTCAGAACTGGGTTATGACCACCTTGTCGTACCTAGGTCACTGTGCAGCAATCAATTCAGAAAGATTTCCAGTGACAACCAGCAATGTTTTTTTGCTTTGAAGTGTTGATAACAGCTATTGTTGGGTTCTTCCTCTCCTGGGTGAGTTTACATAAATGATTGTGTATGTCTGCAAGACAGCAAAGGAGGAAGAAAACAGATGGAAGAGAAGTATAGTAGTACTGTAGAGTGGGTGAGTCCACAGCACATGGGTAAGGGAAATGCGAGGAGAAATAATTAGTGCTGTAATCTGATTTGCTAATAATCCATTTATAAAACAGTTATGATATATACTTGTAGGAATGTGACTGATCATAACGACAAATGATATTACTTCCTCCCCTCCCACTCTGTATTAAGGAACCTTAATTACTCGATGGCTCAAGACTTTGTGGGTGACTCATGCTACAGAGAGTCAGATGCTCACAGCACATAATGGAGCTCTTGAAAAGCTTTCATAAACGATGGCGGGCTCCTGCTACCTCCCTC
Source organism: Scolopax mira (assembly GCA_004320125.1). Taxonomy (NCBI): domain Eukaryota; kingdom Metazoa; phylum Chordata; class Aves; order Charadriiformes; family Scolopacidae; genus Scolopax; species Scolopax mira. The sequence goes on from BJBW01009942.1 coordinate 107,031, forward strand.
CCATACATCCCTCTTTGCCAAAGAGTTATTAGGTAATTTAAAATAATTAAAAAGGAAATAATTAAAAGATTTTACACACACAGAAATAGCACTTGCAGCTAATTATGTAAGTCTATCACTTCGAACACTGGAACACTATTACCATTATCAGAGAATTGCGTTTGAATTGTGACGGATAATCCTCTAGTCCCATGTTACGCTCTTGCAAGTGGGAGCTGGTTGTCTAGGTTTTAACAGAAGGAAAGAGGTGTGTGGAGCCCATGCTCCATCCATGGCTCTGCTATAGAAGGTTTCTGGTCAGCTTTGTTCCCTACAGACTTTTACCTAATTAAAACAAAGCGGGGAATGAAAACTCTTTCATCTAATCTTAATGCGTTTGCACAGGATGTTTTGCTAAATGCACAGGAGTTCCTGTGTGTTTGCAGCTCCTTGAAGGCTTGAGATGTCAGAGTAACTTCCTGACAGGGGGACTGTAGGCAGGGGTTATGTTAAATGAAGTAAGAGACAAAATTATCCCATGGTCTTGCTATCAGTAGCGTGGACATCGGCTTCATAAATATGGTGATAGGGGTATGAAGTAATAATTTATTTCATCGATCAGCAACATAGAGCTACCTTTCATGTGGATAATGGCAGCTGTTTAACGGTGCAAAAAAAATTACATTGTAGTTTTATGGTAAGAAGCTAATATCTTACCCAAATAAAGCCTTTGACACCTTAGGCATTCAGAATCTAATTATTCAGAGTGAAATTTGGTCAAAAAAAGTGAGGCAAACCTCCTTTCACCTTTGAAAAATACCTGTAATACATCATTGCTGCTAATCAGACTGCCCCTAACACTGAACAGCCAACAATAGCTTAATGCTAATCCAAAAGATATGGTGAAACTGTGAAATAGCAGCAGAAAATCACAGTGATCATCAGATTTTTGGATCTCTTTACTTTTCCTTTTTTTTGTGGCTTTTTTGTTGTTTTTTGTTTTTCTTTTTTTTTTTTTTCTACTGGAAAGCTGTTGAAAATATTATCTTACTATTTGTTTCATCATATGTGAAGAAGATACCAAATAGACATTGACCACCAGAGGATACTTATGATTCAAACAAATGCATCTTTCCATGTATTTTTTTCCATGCCTAAAACAGTGTTCCCAAAACTACGAGCAAAATGTAGTGCTCAGGAGAAGAAATTTTAGGCTGTGACCTATTTCTTATTTTGTCTGTCTTCAACTTTGATTTTGTCCCCCATAACACCCCTTTGGAAGCAGTCAGCCCAGCTGAATTCTGGTGGGATCTGCGGACTCTGAAAACATGGGAAAACGTCGAATGCTTAGAACAAAAGATTGTTTGAAATGGTGGGATTAGTTCACAGATTAGCAAAACTGGAGGGGCAGGGGCAGGATACACAGCTCTGTGCGTGCTCCAGCCTGGCAGGATGCCTCAGGGGGAGTGACAGTCAGCTGTGCCCCCACACCTGGCACAGGGGACAGGGGACAGGGCACAGCAGCAGGGGACAAGGCAGCAGCAGATGTGTTTCCCCATGTTTCCAGCTAGACTGGATAGCTGCTCTGGGGCTGCAGCTAATATTCACAGCAGCTATTCGATGGTCCGGGGTCTTCCAGATTTGAGAGAGGGCCGAGAATAGGTCTGGTGCCAGTGCCCTGTAAATTTCTTAGGACACAGCAAAGGCGCTTGCAGTTTATAGAATCATAGAATCACATAATGCTTTAGATTGGAAAAGATCTTTAAGATCATTGAATCCAAACATTATCCTAACACTGCTGAAACCACCACTAAACCATGTCCCTCATCACCGCTTCTACCTGTCTTTTAAATACCTTCAGGGATGGGGACTCAACCACTCCCCTGGGCAGCCTGTTCCAACGCTTGACAACCCTCTTGGTAAAGAAATTTTTCCTAGTATCCAATCTGAACGTCCTTTGGTGCAACTCTTCCCCTGCCAAAAAAAAAGATGCTCAGTTAAGAAGACAGTGGGTGTATGGAAGAGAATGTGTGACCTACACACATTCATTTTGATTTGTTTGGTTTTGACCTTTCCTCCTCAGTTTCTTCTGGTGGCAGGGACTAGAGGCAAAGCTGTTTTTTTGTGTCTACAAAGTCCTGGTCCCAACTGGTGTGCAGGAGCACCTGGGTAGCGCTGGCTTTGGTGGCTTTTTTCTCCTACCTGCCCATTCTTCATTCACTCCGTGTGATATATAAAACAACTCAGCTGTGGGGCAGATATTGTCTGAGAGATTGGTCCACTGCAGAGGCTTAACGGGAGGTTGTGTGTATGAAGGAGACTGGAAGGAAGGACTGAGCAGTCTGGAGTATCTCTGGACTAGATGATAGCCTTTGGACCAGCCTTTGGACCAGTGAACGGGGATGAGGTTTCTCTGACCCTCCCCACCCTTAACTGAGTGGATCAGAAAACCCATCAGCTTCTGTTGGCGCTTCCCAGGCTGTGGCCAATGGGCCACTGGTGGTCCAGGGAACCACAGACAGTGCTCTGTAAAGACATAATGAACATTGTCTTTCACATCACCATTATATAGCTTTTTATTGATAACCGGGAAGTAACATTTACAGTATTTAATTTGGGAAAAATACCGAGTATTTACTCAAAACTTAACCAGGGAATTAATTGCTTCTTGTTGATACAGAAGTTTCCCAACACAGAAAATTGCCCACGCACTAAGCAGGGACAGAGACCTGCAGTATAATCCACTTGGCAAAGGGTGGACAGAGCTTGGTTTGATTTCCAGCTTTCCTTTGTCAAGGTCGCTTCCTCAGGGGTGTTAGCAGAATCCTCCTGACTCCTGAACAGGCCTGGGGTCCCCCTAAAGGCCTGTTCAAAGTCGAAAGCTCATTTAGGCACCCCAAAGTGGGCTCTAGAGAAGTTTGTATCTCTCTGTCCTTTGACTGTAGACGAAACACAGGGAAAAGAAACCAGCTTTTGTGAGCACCTGCACCATTGGCCTCTTTGCTTGTAATATGGGGTAGCAGCATTTCCCTGACATATGAAATGCTTTTTGAGTTATGGATAGATTGTGCTTTCTAAAAGCTAAACATTATTATGACCATGCAGTACTTTAGGAGTCGTGTAAGGAGAGGTTGTATTAAATACCATCATTAATGATCTAAAAGAAAAAAGTGAGAAGAGCATGATTACAAAATTCAGAGGATATTGAATTAGGAGGACTTGAGAGAAAATGAGATAATAAAAAGAGACCTAAAGAGATTATAAAGGTAGGCAGGGGTTTTTATAGAAACTGAGATTCATCCCGGAAAACTGCAGGATAATAAATCTGAGGGAAAATAATCTGAAATACATATCTCCAAGAGGAAGAAGAAACCTGGGAAGCAGTAATTTTGAAAGAAGTAAGATGATAATGGATAGCCAACCAAGCCTGAATTTGCAATATCATAAAGCTGCAAAATGTCCAATGTAATTTTAAGTTGCAAATGCCAAACTATCATGTCACAAGACTGATAATCTTTTTTATTTTTTTTTTTTTTTGCAAACAGCTTATTACGACAGAATGCAGAATTGCTCAAGCAGTTGTCAACTCTGAGCAGTGAGTTTTGATCTATTTAGTCACTGTGCAGGGTCTTCACTACAACCAATATCCACTTTATGCGTTTCAAGATATTTGCCCAGAACTGGTGAGATGCTATTTTGTCCATGCTACTGTGCATGTCACTCAGACCCACCATGGTCTTCAATTGCTCTCCACTTGGTTGTGTGAAGCCATGTTGCTAGCAACCATCACACACTTTCGTTTTTGTTTTCCTTTTGAGAGGTGTGTGTTTGGATAGAGGCTGAAGGGGAGGGAAGGGAAAGATCCTTGAATAATGTTTTACTGAACTGTGCAAAGACATGTTACTGGTAATGGGTAGGTTGAAAATCTGCCTTCCACTTGGAATAGGCAGTGGGGAACAAGTGGTGTGGTTCACGGCGGTTTAAATTAAAAACTTGCAGTCTGCAATTGAGATGGGCTCAGAGCACACAGGCAGGCTATTATTACACCTCATCTGAGGAGTGAAAACTCATAAATTTGCAGTAGTTGATGACTTTTGCATTGCCTTCATCATACCCTCAGTTTCTCAGCCGTGGACCAGCAGCTCTCTCCATTGAGCCACAGCAGAGCAGAAGACAGAAGAACTTGTTCAAGAAAAGTAATATGATCCCTTACTTACTCTAGGCTGAGACTACCTGCCATTTTGCAGACGAATAATGACACAATTAACCTGCTGCAATAGGCAGTGAGAAGCCAGAACAGTAACCAGAGGACCAGTCTTGATATGTTCCCAGTAAGAATATTGCCATGGAGGAACTCGGTGGATCAGCCGAGGAAATGTGTTGCTGCATTTGGTTCACATTGTATTTTTTCAAACACTGAAGTTTTCAGACCCAGGTAGATTATGTTTACAATCTGCCTATTAAATCATCATAAACTTTTAATGCTGGGAATATGACCTGTTCACAAAACCAAATGTAAATAGCAAAGGTTTGGAGTGGTTATTGAAATTGCTGTCAGTGTGAATCATACCGTCTAACCCAAGAAATAAGCTGCTGGATTTAATAAGGCAGAAGTTGTGAAAATGAATATCTCCTCCAAATAAAGCAAAACTAACATTTTACCATCTTCTGACGGTTGAAATTTATGGTGGCAGCTAAGATATGAATGAAAGTTAAATAGTCCTATTAATTTGATTACTTGTTTCCAGAGCCATCAGACATGTGGAAAGTAATATCATGTGGGAAGTGGTGTAAGATTTACACTCGCCTGAGAGAAATCACTGCTCCGTCTATCAGATTTGATAGGTGTCAGAGGGCCTTTTGAAAATGAATAATAAGAGGACTGAATAATAAGAAAGAAGCTTAGCTGTTTAAAACTTTTAAACATTTGGATGAATTTTTAAACTAATTAAAACAAAAGTTTAAGTGGAAGTTTTGACATATATCTGGAATATGGTAGAACTGCTTAGCTGAATGTGTGAATTATCTCACACTCACTGGCATTTGTGAGAGGGATTTTTAAGATGTAAAATATTATAGGGCCTTTCAAATCAGAGGAAATTGATTTGAGTTTGTGCCTGTATCCTTTTATGATTTCACAGCACAAGAAAACCTAACCAGGTCAGGAACCTGCTGTCCAAGCTTTCATGTGGACCCAAGCCATTTTCCCTATGCAACAACCCTCATAAACGATGCCCCTTCGATTTATTTTATGTTAAAATTTGCTGAGCAATTAATTAAATGTAATAATGTCCTCTTGGCCAGGGCTGTAGCGGTGGTCACACAACTGTGCTGAGGAAGGGTCTGTGTCTTGCCTCGCTGATGCTGATGGCAGAACTCCTCTTTGACTTCAGCGGGAGCGGTGTTAAACCGCTTAAAAAAAATAAAGAAGGCTTAAAAAGAAATAACCATCCTGAACTAACGAAGGGGCACTTGTCGCATCGTGGTTTTGTGCCACCTTCTGTTGGGGGGAATCCTTTCCCCGACCAGCCCGTGGAAGTCATGCCTCGCCACCAGGAGCTGCAGGGCACTGCTGTGGGAGAGCTGCCGGGGAAGCAGAGCGATGCGAAACAAAGCCCCGTTCAGAGCCCCGGTTTCCCATGAAACAGCAGCACTTGCTGCTCAGCCTGGCACAGAACGGGGGCTGGATTAATCTCTTATTCTTCATTTGAAAAGCTCTGTATTAAAAGACTAAGGTTTAGGATTTTACATCCATTTAACACCTGGCTAAGAATTGGGGGTATGTGTTCAGATATTAATGTGACTAGAAAGATATATGCTCGGGTTAAGGTTATTTCAAAAAAAGAAGCTCTGTCATTAATAATTTTTGGTCAGGAGCTCTGCCTGTCATCAGGAGATAAATCAGCTTGCAGCAGCTGTGACAGCTCTTTAAGTCTGAGGCCCGAACAGCTTAATTGGGGAAATGATCAATTCTAAGATGCATAGTCAAGATGACATCCTTGGTGCAGTAAATTCTTTCAGGAATGAACATGAATAAAATGAATATATTTATGGAACAGTGATGTAATTCAGAATCTCGGCTGTTAGGGAGCCTATGCATCTTCATTCCTACTCTGCCCTGTAGCAATTTTCCAAGGCTCCAACCTCAGATAACTGTGAATGGTCTGAAAACTGCCCTAGGTGAATGTGGATTTTATAAGAATGAAGAGTCTTTCCAAATACTATGAATGAATAAAAAGGTCCACATTTTCCAGTGAGTATTATAAGTTGACTGTAGTTATTTTTTTTCTACATATGGGGTAAACATAAGTCCTCAAAAACTCTTGAATTACTGATTTATTCGTCTGAGGTCACTTTGAAAAAGAAATATTGATTCACCTGTTGGGAAAAAACGTGCTTGCTTCAAGGCCCTACCAGTCTGTTCTCTCTGCTCATCTTCCTGCCAAGGAGAGCATCCTGCTGTACTTCCAGCTGCTGCCTGTACGTATCTTGCCCAGCAAGGTAAATTTGTAGGGCTGGCCATGTCTAGGCAGAACTGGGTGAATAATGAAAACAATTCCATCACATGATTTATTTAAAGGGTGCGTGGAATTCCTCAGCAGAAAATTCAGCTGAGCATCTCAGGGCTCCTTGGGGATGAGGTCCCAGGACTGCTCTCTGGTTAGGAGCATCTCCTCAGTGGTGGGGGGAACTGGGGAGGGTGGTGGGTGCAACGGGAGAGGGATGGTGTTCAGCAGCAGATCAGGCAAGTCCCCAGGTGCGCAATGGGGCACAGGAGTAGGACCCTGCCTGTGCAGAAGTGGCACGATAAAGACTCTCATATGTGGCACTGGGGATGCTGGAAAAGAAAAATATTTGTGTGGAGTGCTGGGCTGGCCCCTCAGTCCTGCTGTCCTGAGGGCCTCGCTGGGATTTCTGCAGTTTGTAACATGCCCTGCTATGGCACCCGGGGAGGTTCAAAGGGGCCTGATTTGTTACAGGGAACGACTAATGATCTGGCAAGTTTTCCTCTGGACGCTGTCATTACATTATTCAGACACTGGTGGCACGTGCTGCTGGCTGGAAGTTACTTTGCAAGGGAGGATGGCTCCCATCTGCTTGTGTGTATTGCTGTAATTTCAAGTCCTGCCTGCACCGAGTGCTTTTTTCCCCCGAGAGGCATGAGACAGACCAGCAGCCCTGGAGGGGTGCCTGATCTCAGAGGCAGGGCTCAGGCAAGGAGGGAACCAGAGCAGGGGCAGGACATGGTCAGGGGGGGTGTTGTTATTGCAGCTGCCCAGGGAGGATGTGGGTGGGCTGGAGGTGGTTGCCCACAGTTCACTTCTGCTGCTGCTGGTGCTGTAGAAGACCAAGTGCTTTGCAAGCTGTCAGTCTTCCTGTTGGCATGGGAGAATGCTGGGTACCCACCAGAGAAATGGGCTCTGGAGCCTGCTAGGTGTGTATCGAGCCATTTTGGTTTTCGATTAAGTTATTTTAATTCTTACAATTTGCCACGTGCCTGCACATATTGCCAGGGATGGATGACAAAACGCTACAGTAGCCGTCCCTAAGTTATCACTGGTGACTTTATGGCTTCAGGTTATGTGAAGAGCATCCATTCATACACAGGTTCTTGATTAACCCTGCAAGATCCCTGTAACCGAGTTGCTACAGTGCATAAAGCAAGAGGCCAGGTAAAAAGTGCTTTCATGTTGACATGAAGTAGAGCAGACCAAGTGCTCTTACCATCTATTTTGTCAAAATAATTTTCATGCTGAAGTTTAAGCCACATAGCATAAATATTTCCCAGCTAGCAGGCAGTGTTCATGAAGCACATACTGGAGTGCGTGACTCAGACCATCAAAAGCAAAACTTTTAACCATGAACTGCGTGAACTCTAAGGAAAAACCTCCGGTTAAGCTAATATAGAGAATTGGAAGAGACTTGGATACCTTCCCATCCGTGCTGCACTTTAATGAAATCTGTCCTCTCCCACTCTGAATGTATGTGTGCGTGTGAGTGTGTACTTAATAGATATAGTGCAGCAAACTGCCCAGGATTAGCTAATGAAAATAGCACTGTAAAATGAATTGAGCAAATCGATGCAGCTGGAATTTTGAGCACTGTGACAAATGCACCAACCCGAAACTCCCCTCTTCTGTTGCAGCCAATATTTTATGTGCCAGTACGTGTTGCACACTTCTCAAATGAGAGTACTATTTGTAAATTAAAACTGACTGGGGCCAGATACACGGGCTTAGGGAAGCAAAGGAGAAGGAGGACCACTTCCAGTAGTGGAAGATGGGACTGCCCTTGGGAGCTCCGGGTCACACTTGCCCTTACAATGAAGCCCCAAAGAGACCCTCCTGAGTGATGCTGTTGTAAGGAACTAGGTCCATATGTGAAGTAACACAGGAGCTGAGGGAGCTGGGAATTTTTCCAGGGCCCTTATTGCCTTTTGGACCCCTCTGAGACTTCCAGCCCAGTTGTGAGACCGTTGGGGCAGGAGGGAAAGTTACCTGCAAAAAGAAAAGGCTGTGGACAGGCCAAAACTCTCCAACCTGGGGGTCTTATGTAGTCTCATTTTCTGGGGCTTCATAAACACATTCCCTGCAACACATCCCCAATGCTGCAGGAACCCTTGCTCTGGGGAGTGTAAAGGAAGTTTAAACTCATTCCATTTCAGGAGGAATTTTTCATCTTTCACACAGGATAAGTGAAACAATTTGAAATATGAGTGTCATAATTAAGTCTAATTATTTTACCATACTTCTGCCTTCATTAGACATTGTGTTTGTAATAATTGCTGTAATCAACCATATGGTTGGTATTAACTCCTTAACTACATGGGGGCAGATCATCCCTGTAGGAGGAATAGGTGACTTCCAGGTCTGGAGGTGTCCTGAGTTCTGTCACTCCAGAGAGCAGATGGGCTTTGGCTCTCCTTCACCTCTCACACAGGAACAGGAGGGCAAGATTTCAGGCACCTTAACAGAAGTGTGAGGTGAGTCTGTAGAACAACTTTTCCTTTGTGCATTAGTACTTATGTTTATCCACATGACCAGCTCCACACTTGTGCCATCAACTGTAACTTCAAGGAGCCACTACTACCATCTGAGTGTATAATGATGGGATCTACCAACTAATTCTCTTTTTCCTGGCTTGCTAATAATTCTGTCATCTTATTGCTAATGATTCCAAATTATTTTTTACAGTTATATTATATAAAAAAAAATCCAGATTAAGTACACTGTAATTGCTGAGGACTGTAGGAAATATGTTAATTTTTCTTTTGTAGTGTGTGCCAGGCTGCCAGAATCAGTTAATCAAGTGTTTTATCTTTCTGTGTAACATTTGCAATGTAAAATACTTACTGAGTAACATCTCACCTGACCCAGTATTAGGTGCTTTGTATTTTCACTAATCTCACCGTAAGTGGTCTTTGGTTGGCTATAGGGCAAAACCTATTCTTACTGCTGCTTTCCACCCAAATGTTGAACTGGTATGTTGATTGCTTCATTTAGTTTCCTTTGTGCTGTTTCTGAGAAAGCAAAGAAAGAAATTTATTCACTCAGAGAGCCAACGGTGATGACAATCAGATTGAATCCATGATGCCTTCAGAAGCTTCTTTAATGGACATGTAGCAGGTTTGTTCAAAAGCTTTTGCAGCTTCATGGTGGGATTGGTGGTCAAAGCCAGTAAAAGAGGGGATGAAAAATCATCACAGTCCCAGCTGACCTTAGCTGCAATTTGGTCAGGTCCAGGCAGAGAGCCCTTTCCCCAAATATCCAGTGCCTACTGGGTATAGCTCCCACTAGTGATGAGGGGAAAAGGTGTCCTTGTGCTGATGAACACCTAACATAAACAGTTGGCTGGAGCTAATAAGGAACGATTTTAATGTTTGCATGTTGAACCTGCACTTCAGATGTATACCAGAGGTGGGGTGATGGGCCCTTTGTTACAAGGGAGGGATATTTTTTTGTCAACGGAAAGGCTTTTTGGAGGGATTCAGCTTATCACTAGGATGAATTGTGATGTTAACTTTACAGTAGGTTAAGAATTTTCTCTTTTCTCCCTTGATGGTCCTAATCCTTTCCAAGCTTGGGGAGGCAAGGAGGACAGCACAAAGAGGGATACCTATCTGAATGGTATCTGCATGCATCCTCTCTTTTACTTAATGACAGTGACACCAGCATTTGGGGAAGAGAGATTAATTTTTTAAGTAAGCTTTGACAAGCCATCCACAGAATTAAAACTGGTGACTTCCAAGATTTTTTTTTTCTCCAGCTAATGTTTTCTTCTGGATAATTCTTTGAGAAAACAGAGGGTGAAGAGGGCTGCTGTAAACAAGCTGCTTCCAAAATCCCTCCTTTGTGATTTTTTGTGATCTGTAGACAAAGTGGGACCTGTATCCACCACGGGAAGGAAAATGAAGAAATTTGTTCTGTAGTGGATATGATGTAGGGGACATATTAATGCTACTAACTGCAAATGAGTGGAATGGGGACTCCTTTTCATGGGTAAGGCATGCTTATTCAAGTGTATCAGGATAAAATCTCGAACATGGACAGTCTGAAAGGTAGCAGAAAATTTGAGGCTGAATGCTCAGTGCAGCCTTTGGAAGCAGGTTTGTATATAACAAAACATACAAAGCCCTACCAAGCATGGAATAACCACTTCATCATTTTAAATGAGGGCTATAAAAAATTACAGTCAGCACATAATAGGTGTTTTGCACCCATGCTAAGTACTGCCAAGAAAATAGTTACTCAAGTAAATCAATAAAGTATCATTCCTTTCCAAGGTCTTCCTGTCCCAGTCCCTGAACCTCTCATTTTTGAGGAGTACTGAAACCTGTTCAAGATTTATTTTGATGAAAGTAAGTATCTCTGCATTATCAGGCAGTAAAGAAGTTGTTTACTACTACTCCAGGAGTGTTGAAAAATCTCTCTGAATACATACATTCATTGTAGCTATCATAAAAATGTCTACTGGCTATTGGAGCCCCCAAATTGAATTTTTTTTCTTTACAGAAAACAAAGAGTTCAGCCCGAGACCTAGAAATTGCTTCTTAAGAAAACCATCTGTGTTGAGAGAGATGGACGGAGGTATACTGTCACATCCACAGTTCAAATTTGGTATATTCTTTTAATGGTATAAAACATTTCTATTCGTATTCTGTTAGCAAATAATCTTAGGCTGAGGTAGCAGCACCTGTTCTGTGTTCGTTTCCTATAAATCAGTCTAGATGTTTAATATGTTCCTCATTACCGGAGCATTTGAAAACCAGCAATACACCTGAAAACCAATTTGCTGGCATAAATGTTCCAACAAAGTGGTGAATTTTCAGCTCACACTGTCAATTATTGGCAGGAAGCAAATTTTGACTTGGCCCTTGTCAAGGTTAATACAATTCATGGTCATACTGTTCCAATCAAGCTCTGAAAATACGGTGTGTGGGACACACCATAGCAAGAGCTGGAATTCCCAATTTTTTAACACATGCAACAAAATCTTCACACAGGAACTGCATATATAAAAGGATTTTGTGAAAAAAAATATTCAAATAGCAAAGACGTTCAAGAAAATCTTCATCTGTTCGCAAAACGTGTGAATGGGAGAAAAGCTGACTCAGCTCCTGGGTGTGAAAGGCTTGCCCTGCTCCGAGGGATGTTGCGCCAAGTAGTTGGCAGAGGAATGCCGTACAGGGGAAAATGCCTCATTTTTTGGGGCATTTGCCCCAGAAACAAACCAGAGTGGTAGCCCTTGCTCTGCTCTTGAAGCCACGACATTTTGTGGGAGTCAGAAGGCAAGGAGGAGGACTGTTGACCTGCTTGGTGTAGGGGAGTGGCAGACAGGTTTCTCATCCCCGTGTCACCTTCTGGTGGCCATGAACTCCTGAAGGGAGGTGCCAAGTGACCAGGACCTCTAGCAGGAGACCAGGAGACAACTAGGTCTCCAGGGGTTACAGGTGTCTTCTTGTTGAGGGATTGAGCATTTAGAGTGAGATTCAGTTTTGTTTTAGTCATCTAAAAGTTACATGTCAGTTTGAAGCTACTCATTTAGGCTTCCTACAGACAGCAACTTCTTAAGCCTTGACTTGAAGCCTTGACTTTATCCGGATGGGTTTTCTCAAGATTCTAATGAAGGAACGTGATTTTGTGGGGATGTGGAGAAGACCAGGCTTCTGCAAGGCTGAAATCCTTAACATTTTAGCTTGCATGGATGTCCTTTGGGAAAGGGTCAAAGTTGCAGCACTTGGAGCTGAGATGAAGGAAGGATTGGAAAAGTCCTGCTCATCATTGGAAGGAGAAAAGCACTGTTTCTGTGTGCCTTATGCTTGTGAGCAGGATGGGTCAGGTTTTACCATCAGATTCTGCGAGCAGCAGGTAACGGGGACAGTTCAAAAAATCTGGGGCATCTCCTGTGTCTGCATCTGGGAGGTCTCACTAGCAGAGAGAGGAGGGTAAAGGGGAGGTGAAAGAATCAGGAAAGAGCAGACTTGCCATAGGAATTGAGAGTGGTTCATATACTGCCTTTCACTCATAACAGCTGGTGATTCTCTTTTCCAGACCTGGCACAACATTGACTCTTCTCTCTTATCCTCCTTCTCCCAAATGGAAAACATAATTGGTGAGACTCTGGAACAGGCTGCGCAGAACAGTTGTGGATGCTCCATTGCTGGAAGCGTTCAAGGCCAGGTTGGAGGCAGGAGGGTTGGAACTAGATGATCTTTAAGATCCCTTCCAACTCTAACCATTCTATGATTCTATCAATATTCTTACATTGCCTGGGTATGGTCTTTTTTTTAGTCAATCGAAATACTGGGTTCAGAGCAAATGGTAGTGATGCTTTTAATGTTCTATGTCCAAATCCTTCCTTTTTTTTGCTAAACTTACAAATAAACCTAGTATTCTTGGTTAAGTTTTCATTTTTACATCTTGAATAAGCCTCTCTTAGTGATGTCTACTTTTATATTTCTATGTACAAATCTATCAAGACCATCAAGAAATGGTTTCCCAAACAGAATTTATTGCAAAGCTGATTATGTATTAATATATACAAATGACAAATCTAAAACACAATGTCAAAAAGCAAGAAAATGCAATCAAGAATTTATTATTCTCCCATTACTATTCAGCTGGGAAAATAGCTGTTCTACTTTACCAGAATAACTTTCCCCTCCCAAACCTCACACCCAACCCAGGTTTTTTAAGTAAGTGCCACAGAATTATTTGTAATAAAATACTTTAATATATAATAATATCAGAAGCTCACCATAATTTATCTACCTATTTTTCTCACTTCTATATTCCAGGTAGGCTTATTATAAAAATTTATTATCACACATATGCATTGTGTACGTGCATGTGTTTCTCTAAACTTACTGGTTCTCTTTACAGAATATGGAATAAACATCTGAATTTCATAACCTTGCATCTTGTTTTCTTTTATACCCGTTTTTCCAACATTGTATATAAGGTTTCTTTTAGATGATATTCAGACAAGTGCTTCTTCCCAGGAATTACTCTATTCCAAGCCTCAATATAATTTTTTTTTTTTTGGTGACTAAAGCCCAGTAATTTGAATAAAATGTGTTTGAGAAAAAATAATCTAATACTTTACTTTTTCCCTTGGAAGATGACAATGCATCAATGTCTTATCTGCCATATAGTCTCATTTTTGACCTCGGGGAGTAACTGTTCATTGGACCTTTTCACCTGAAGAACTCGTGCTGACCTTTTGGTTACCCCTAACATGGTGAGCTATTAGGAGGTATGGGATAAGAATTATGTGTTGCAATGTCTTTGGTTAGCAACACCTCTTCACATTGTATATGGACACCATCATATTTACTTGCCAGGTTTTGCTAATTTTGGATGTATTTTGGATCTGGCAACTCCTAGATGCCTACATAGCAAGTGATGAAATATCTCCATTTGCAGTGGAAAAGTCTTTACTTTTGGGAAGTCCATGGCAGCTGTAGCCCTATTTTTTTGTCATCAGAAGTTAGTTCGTTGCCCTGTTGTCTGAGGGATATGGTGGTTTGGGACAACAGGAACAACAGGAGCAAAATGGTTGATATACACAAGCACACAGGTGCCCATCCGCGTGCACACACACACATATTGTATAGTATACATCATACACTATACATATAATTGTATATATTCCTATCTACTAGTAACATGCACACCTACACTTACAACTGAAATACATGAAGCACTCTGGGCATAATACAGAAATGATCTCTGTCTTCCACAGAGGCAATCACTCTACAAGCACATAGAAGAAGTCATTATAATAGTTATTCTATTTATGGAGAAATGTGTAGCTAAAATATAGGAAAATTATTGTTCTCCACATTCTCACTTTTTTATTGAAGAAACAAATCACACAGTAAATTACATCTGATTTGCATGAAATGTTGCACGCACCTAGAGCTCATGAACATGAACCTGGGAAAAGACATTGTTTTAATTCCATAGCCTTTATAGCCCCGTTTGTTTCTTCTTTTTTTTTTCCTATTTTTTTTTTTTTAAATATAAATTTCTGAGCTATAAGTCTTATTTGGCTTCTCTCATATTTGATAGGCCCTCCTGGGTATAATTTAACATCTGAAAATTGCCATAGTGGGTGAGGAAATAGTATTGCCCATTGCCCAAGAGGAGGTGGAAGAGAAGCAGTGGGCAGAATGTGCCTGCCCTGTGGCAATGATGGATGCAGCCCCTGCTTGGAACCACTGCCACTTGCTGTGACGATGTTCAGAGGGAAGAGAGGCTCCTGGGGGAGTATTGAAGCAACTTGGTTTCATCATCTGTTTGGCCCAGCCCCCGGACAACATGCTGAAGGTTTTGTCCTCTTCTTTTTTTTCTAGTTTTATGCCTTCATCCCTTTGGATGTCACAAGTGAGATGAAGATCACTGATTTCCAAATCACAACCCTCCCTGAGGTGTTTGGAAGCTGTAGAGCAGCCCCTACACGCACGTACACTGTAAAACAAACCTGGACCACGTCCATAAGGGTGATATGGTCGGTGTGGCAGTAACAGGGTAAATACTGCCTTTCCATATACAGTCCAAAGAAATCTGTCCAAAGCCCAGTCTGAGAGCCATCAACAAGACCTGAGTAGGACTGAGTGAAAATTTGCCATCAAAAATTTGGATTTTTGATGAAGTACCCCTTTATTTTTTGCAATGATTGTGTACTTTCCATAGAAATTCCAATGTTTCCTCTAAGAAGCATATGCTTGAATTAAAAAAAAAAAAATTTTAGGTGGAGATGCTCTGCCAAATGGTAGGGGAAGTGCAGGAGAGGGGAAAGACAGAAGCCCAGTAGGGAAATAAAAACCCTTTAGCCTCTATTACCATCTTTGCCTCCTTCTTCCTCCTTAAGTACACATCTGACAGTGCTTCCTGTGAGGGAGAGGTCAGTTGATTTTTTTTTTTCCTCCTGTCAGCTAAACTGTTTCCTGGCTGAGTTTAGGGTTGCTGTGATTCACCATTCATTCTCTTGAAGCCCAATACCTCAGGAATCTCACAACATGCGAGGCACAATCTGATGAGAGAGCTCAAGTCACAGGAGGGGAGTGTGCAGTGTTAGGTCTGTGCTCCACATTAAAGTAGTTTGGGTTTGAGTCATGATTTTCCCATAGTTAATTGTTGCTGCAAGCTCCCAGTTTGCTACATGATCCGTTCTTCAGAAAAAAATGTTTTAAGGAGTGCAGCAAAAAAATAAAAGTGGAAAATGCATTTCAGCTCGGTTAAATAAGCAGTGGTATGAAGGACAAACTGGGAGGATGTAAACACAAGAGAAGGAGGATTTTGTTTTCTAATTCAGAGAAGTATTTAACTGAAAGTCTTAAATGATATACTGGATGAGAGTCTTGGTAAGGTATATAAGGCATACAGTTGTAGGATAAAACTGGATAAATAAATAGCTGCTCAAAGAGTCTTTCTCTTGGGGTTTTCAAAAAAGGACTACTTATATCATAACCCTTGCAAAACCACAAAAGCAGCTTGTGCAAGTTAACAATGATGCTTTAGCTCCCTGTGTTTTTCTGGGGGGGATTCATGGTAAGTGCAGGTTACCCTGGCTTAGCACTACTTAAGGTATGGGTTCTTCTGCCCTCCTGAGGGTGATGAGCCACTGCAGTGGTGATGCTGTGGCTGTTTCCCTGAGTGCCATTGTCCCAGGAGGCCAAATCTGCCCCATGACCAGCCTTGGTGTGGAATGCCTCACAGTCAGCCATATCTTAAACTAATAACACCTTTTTCTTTCATATGCATGTTACCCAAGGGAATTTGTGCGCTTGATTTGCACGTGAAACTGTTGAGCTCATTTTTGAGAAAGAGATAGAGGGAGGGAGGAAGGGAGAGAGAGGATAGATGCCCATCTTACCTTAAAAGTTTTTCACCAGCTATTCTATAACTCCTTTCTTAATGTTGCTGAAAGCTTACTGTATTGTGCTGAAAAAACTGTTTAGTATGCTCAAGGACTCAGAAACTAATCTCAAAGTCTAGCCTTGAAGGGTGTGATCTATTGCAATTAGAAATGTATTGCTTTGCAATTACTATTACCACTTGCTTTTACCTGCAGGCATAGAAATAAATACCTGTTGCCTGTGGATATTTATACCCTCTAAATTCCTGCAAAGAAGCCAGTCCTAATTTTAGCAGCTCTGCTGGGGTGAAGCTGATGCCTCTAACTATCCCTCCCATCTGCTGAAAAGGACTGCAAGCAACCACATCTGGGTTGTAACGATGATCATGCAATTATTGTCACCTGTCTGTAGCAAAAAGTTAGAAAAAAAGCCTATTTAGAACACCAATATGATCTAGAAAGTCTAGGGATTGCTGCAATAGCTTAATTTTGGACACATTATGTGTTTTCTTCACTTGGAGAATATTAATGCCCAAGAACCTTTTTCATTATTCTCTCTTCAGCATTTCTGAAGAATGATGTCAGAATTACCATGTATGTATCCTCTCTTGGTCTTGCATATGATAACCAGCTGTCATCAGTACTGTATTTGTGGATCCATCAGAAATTCATTATCAATTAATTAACAGATAGGCATGATGACATCAGTGTTCAGGTGCGTGCTGGCTCAGGAGAGGTGGGTCACTCAGATCCTTTCTGTGTTGGACACTCCTTGAGTAGCATATCCAGAGGTTTAACAAGGCTGCAAGAGAAGCCTCTTCACTGTGCTCCTGTCCTGATCCAGCAGAGAGAAAGGCTGCAGGAACACGTTGTAGTTGGAACTGAGGTCTGCCCTACTTAGCAGCTTGGTGGGAAGGAGCCCAAGGAGGTGACTAAAGCCAGATCTATGCAGGACTTGTGAGATGGTGAAGGCACATTATTGGTATGATGCTCATAGAGTGCTTGTGCATCTTTGCTCTCTGTTATTGGTTTCTCCATGGGCTGAATGGAGTTTTGAGGCTATAGGCTTAAATGGGGGGATAAAACTGATCTAGGTTAAAAATATTTCCTGCTCCTCTTTGTTGTGTTTTCTGCAAGCTTGGGTAAGCTCAGCATCTCAAGTCACCATATGCCCCCTCACGCTGCCAGGGCAATTTTGGGGATGACAGTCTGTGTGTGTATGGGAGCACAGAAGGTTCTTTGATCCCTGAGCCCTCCTGAAGGTAACCACCCTGGATCAGACTTTTCCTTCTCCCACTCGTGTAAGTCTAGAGCAAGTCTATCACAGTTGGCAAAGGCTGGCCAAGCAGAAAGCTGAAATTATCCTGTGTCACAAGCTGTGGGACCTTACAGGACTTTTCAGACCTGATGCAGGGGCTGTTTCACCACCTAAAAGCAGATGGTGGCATTTGCTGAGGAGTTGCTTGTAAGTGAAATGACTCAGCCTCTGCCTGGACTGAGGACTGCCAGAAGAGACCCAAGACAGAGCAAGTACACTTGTTGGGATTTGTTTGTCTTGTTGGGAAGAAAACTGTCATTATTCAGCACATGTTGGGGGTACATGCTGGGGATCAAAGTGTCTTGTGAGCAGTTAGTTTGCATGGAGACGGAGGAGTTCGCCTTTGAAACAAGATATAGAGGCGGGGATATAGAATTTGCTTTGCTGCTTACGGTGAGTTAAGGGGGATGGCATTTTCTGACTATTGCTTGCTAACCAGAAACCACGAGGAAATGAAATTGAGCAATAAGGCACTGCTGTGTGCGCCATATACTTGTCTGGTTAGTGTGTGATGCCAGATTGAGGAGCGGCTGGATGCAGATGCTCACCACAGAAATATTTTGAAGGAATGACTTGATGAATTTCACTGCGTTGTCTAGTCATTATCTCTTGCAGCTACAAACTCTCCAGCAAAACCTTTGAACTGCAGATAAGAGTGGCAGCATATATTTTATAAAAAGGAAATTAATAAGATTTTTAAAGTAAAATTTGATACTCTATCTTTTGCAAACGTATTCCTTTAGTGTGTTGTAGGCCTTACTGGAACCATGCTCAGCTTTTACTTTCTATCTGCTTAGGATGCTCACTGTTAACAAAGGATAGAAACAGGTGCTTCTCAAATTGTGCCTTATAAATCCCACAGATATAAAGATATATATCTGTTCCTATTGGATGTCACAGACATACGTATGCCTCCACCACAGCGTTGCTTAGATCCCATATCACAATAGATTTTATGTCATTGTTTGAGGAAGGAACATAGTGCTGTAAGTTGTACATACCACAAAGCAGATTAAAATTTCTTTTGGACAATAGCAAGAGAGATTTCCTGATTATGGGTGAATGTAGAAGATACAAGAACAAAAGGTTAATGCTGGTGATGCACACACTTTCACCCTTCTTGCTCAGTTAATGAGATCCTGATGGGTTTTCCAGGGAGGCCAAATCTTTCCACAGGCCATCCTCCCCGCCCCGAGCCCCACACATATAGGGAGAAAGGTGAAATATCTGCTCGTCTTGAGAGCTGGGAGAACTAGGGGAAGGTAAAGTCCATCTACGTCTTGCTTGGCTCTTCACTCCCATTTTTCTCCTCTATTCTGAATGACACAAAAATTACCTCCTGCCCTGTGCAAGGCAGGGATTGCTACACATCACTACAACTACCCATCACTCCCAGCACTGCCATTTACTTGACACTTACATATACAAGATAGCTGTAGGGATTGAAGCTTTTCTTGGCTTGCAACATTACTCACCAGCAAAGAGAAAAACCTGCCACATATCCCACAATGCTGAAATCTGCTCCTCAATTTTGTATAAACAATTCTCACATTATTGCATCCTCTCACACATGATTGTCTGAAGCACTTAAGTAATATGAAATTATCATCAATATAGCTGTCAGAGGTGAAAAAAGCCTACAGTTTATGATGCAGTTCAAGCCCGTCATTGATTTCTGGACCTCCTGTAGCCCTACAGGGCATATCTCAAAGCCAAGTGATATCCTTGAGAGCTGTATTTTGTACCTGAATTTCTGGATGAGGTAGAAGGAGTGGTTTAAAACCTTTGCATGACTTGACTCACAAGCCTGGCTTCCATTCCTGGAGGTATTTAAGAAACATGTAGACGTGGCTCTTCAGGGCATGCTCTAGTGCCCAAGATTATTGGGGTGTGGTGGGGTGTTGTACGTGGGGTTGGTGGTGTGGGGTTTGGTTGGTGGGTGCTTTTTTTTTTTGTGTGTGTGTGTTTTGGGTTTTTGTTTTGTTTTGGTTTGGTTTTTATGTGTTTGGACTCAATGATCTCAGAGGTCCTTTCCAACCACAAAGATTCTGTGATTCTGTGTGATTCTGTGATTCTCCCATTGGAGGTAATGTGCATGTCCCCTGCAAACAGGTGATTCTGATATGCCGTGAGTTTGAGTATCTGAAAGTCACATAAATAGATTGGATATCAGGGACTGTCTTTGACACTAGGATGGTGAACTGGGGTGTGGTCTACCCTCCCCCAGTTTGCCAGAACACTTATTTCTCTGAAGTTATTTCCTTAGAGGCAGAATAGCTCAGTAAAGTTTCAGAACCACACATTTTGGAAAAAATGGTAGCGCGTTGGCATCACTGCTTGTTCTTGGACTTTCAGGAGCATAAAGTTGGTCTACCAGGTAGTCATACCTGGCTCTCCTGCTGGGCTCAGTCTGGGCAATTTGCAAAATATTTCTCACTAGCAGGAGAATTATTACTGTCTGCAGCTTTTTGGTGTGGAACTGGAGTTACAAGATGTGAATTGGCATGCCAAAGTCAACCAACCCCACCCTTGGAAAATAATTTTGGATCCTAGGCCAGTCAGTTCTTGGGCAAAACCACACCACTTCTTATGTGGGGATCTGAATACAGCACTGAGGTCTTGGTAAATGGGACTTGTCATGTACTCCAAGTGCCAGCAAAATGTGAGCAAGACTGGAACAGTATTGGATTTGTTGACTATTCTTGTTCTGGCTGAAAATCCCAATTGTATGTCTGTTCCTTCCAACTTGGAAAAGCTTCTTCCAGTGAAAGCTGTTTTCAGGAGACATAACTTCTTTTCCTACCTGGCCTATTAGAGAAAATGCCAAAGGATGGTTCTTTCACCCACTGCTGAACAACTTGTCTGTGGATGAGGTTTATGGACAGAAAATAATGGCAGGGATTAGGAAACATGGATAGTCATTGTCACTGACTCCAGGGCACTGTTTCTCTTCTCAGTGCTTCAACAGCTTCATTTGTAGGAGACCAAATTATACTGATCCACTTCTGTAAAATATTTTGAGATCCTTAGCTGCATTTTATGTTTCATTATTTTTCTGCTGTTCCTAATCCTTTGACACTAAATTATGAAAGGAAAATGAAACAAAAAAATAATATATAGATTTATTTTCCTTGACTATGCAAAGATACATACATTTTCAATGGACATATGGACTCCATACTTTTGTTCAGAATGGAGAAAAATTATTCTCTCAACGGGATTGCTAGGAAACAACAGCTCATACTCTGTCCTCAGTTACAGGCTTTGTAGTGAAACTCTGGTTTAATGCTTTTCTAGTCTGGAGAACACATACTATGATCAGAGTTGCCAAAAAAGAGGTAAAGTGTACAGCATAAATATTTTAAAAAGTCTGCTTCTTAAAATTATGTACAAAGAAAATTAAAACTGGTTTGGTCTAGCTTTTGGATGTTCTTTCTTTCTTTTTTTTTACCACCTTCTAAATATTTTTAAATGTTAGTTTTATCTGTCCTTTTAATTTGCTCCCATGGATTAAAAGTGGAGAGGAAAAAGGAACAGAGAAGCCCCAAAACTAGAAAAGTGAAAAATTGTTTTACTTGACAAACCCAAAAAATTATAAAATGAAAAATGTACAAGAAATAATTTATTTCTGGGGAGAGAGTAATTTTTCATGTTGAAAAGTTTCAGATAAAACTTTGGCTTGCTCTAACAATGTCGAAAGCACTGAAAACCATCCCCCCAAGTCACAGCACAGGCATACACAGAGCCTTGCAGTATCATTTCTGCCGGATAATTAACATTCTGCTTAACAGAAGCCAGCGCGGTGAGGTCAGGTTTCAAAGTGGGAAGCAAGGGTAGGCCCCTGAAATTGTGTATATGGGTTAGCTGTAACCAGCCTAGTGAGCTACAAGGTTCTGTTATTCCTTTAACCCTTTACTGATGAATGTATTTGGCTTGGGACCATTTCTGAACAGAATATAACACTCATCTTCTTTTCTCTTTTCCACTGTTTTCAAAACAGACACTGTCTTGGTTCTCTGCTCATGGTCAACTAGATGTACTCTGTGTAGGTATCCGTAGATTTCTTTATTTTAAGATGCTGTGGTTTCTCCCCCTCTTTTAACTCTTAAAAAAGTTAAAAACCTATCTTTTCAGGTTGGCTTGCTTTTGCTGCATGAGATATTTCTTCTGGCAAGAGATATTCCATTTCTCATTCCACCACACATTTCATGTGTGACCATGGGTAAATACTTTAGTCCAGACTCCCACAAGTCTAGTGAAGTGGCTAACACCTGCAAAGGTCTGTCTTCTTCTCTCAGTTCCTCTTAGGCTAAGCAGTATGTAAGCAGATAAAGGATTTTTATTAAAATGCATGTCTTACAGGCAGCAAGGCCCTTGTATTATGCTGTGTTGGGATCACAGAAGCTGAAATTTGTCCTCCTGAGCTCTAATGTCGGGGTGCAGGTTTCTGTGAACGTTTTCATCTTTCACAGTGCTTCCAGATGATGAAAAACTGTCGAGTGCAGTTGGAAAAAGGGGTGGGTTCCTGACGTCACATTTGTTATGCATTCTCCTGGCCAATTCCTAGTCCATCAGCAGTTCTGATTTGGACAGCAAAAGCTTGTAGTTATTAGAGAAATTCTGTTAATAATCATAGAATCATATGGGGTTGGAAGGGACCTGTGGAGATCATCTAGTCCAACTCCCCCACTGGATTGGGTCTACTTAGAGCGCATTGCACAGGAACATGTCCAGGTGGGTTTTTATGTCTCCTGAGAAGGAGACTCTGCCACCTCTCTGGGCAGCCTGTTCCACTCCTCTACCACTCTCA
Organism: Scolopax mira; assembly: GCA_004320125.1. Classification (NCBI taxonomy): domain Eukaryota; kingdom Metazoa; phylum Chordata; class Aves; order Charadriiformes; family Scolopacidae; genus Scolopax; species Scolopax mira. The sequence goes on from BJBW01009942.1 coordinate 129,500, forward strand.
CAGTAAAGAAGTTCCTCCTCACATTTAGGTGGAACTTCTTATTGTGCCCAATTCCTATTGTCCTGTCACTGGGCACCACTGAGAAAAGACCAGCCCTGTCCTCCTGATACTATTCCTTTAAGTATTTGTATGCATTGATCAGATCCCCCCCTCAGTCTTCTCTTCTCAAGACTGAAAAGACTCAAGGCCCTCAGCCTCTCCTTGTAGGAGAGATGTTAACTATCTTTGTGGCCTTTTCTGTAACCTCTCCAGCAGTTCCCTGTCCTTCTTGAACTGGAGAGCCCAGAACTGGACAAAGTACTCCAGGTGGGGCCTCACCAGGGCAGAGTAGAGGGGCAGGATGACCTCCCTCTACCTGCTGGCCACACTCTTCTTGATGCCCCCCAGGATGCCATTGGCCTTCTTGGCCACAAGGGCCCATTGCTGGCTCTTGGTCATCCTGTTGTCCACAAGAACTCCCAGGTCTTTTTCCTCATAGCTACTCTCCATCAGGTCAGCCCCCAACCTGTCCTGGTGCAGGGGGTTATTTCTCCCCAGGTGCAGCACCCTGCACTTGCCCTTGTTAAATTTCATTAGGTTTCTCTCGGTCCAACTCTCCAGCCTGTTCTGGTCTTGCTGGATGGCAGCACAACCTTCTGGATGCTATGGGAGATGGTATCAAAAGCCTTGCTGAAGTCAAGGTAGACAACGTCCACTATCCTCTTCTCATCTATCCAACGAGTCATGACATCATGGAAAGTCTGACATGACTTCCCCCTGGTAAATCCATGTTGACTATTTCTGATAGCTTTCTTTCCCTCCATATGCTCTGACACCCAGAACCTTTCCAGGGATGGATGTGAGGCTGACTGGTCTGTAATTTTCTGGGTCTTCCTTCTTGCCTTTTTTGAAGACTGGGATGACATTGGCCTTTCTCCAGTCCTTGGGCACCTTGCCTGTTCTCCAGGACCTCGCAGAGATGATGGAGGGTGGCCCTGCAATGACTTCTGCCAGTTCCCTCAGCACTTTTGGGTGTATCCCATCCCATCTGGACCCATGGACTTGTGGATGTCCAACCTTCTTAACTAATCTCTAACTTGGTCCTCCTCCATCAAGAGAAGATCTTCCTTAGTCCAGTCTAAGCATGAAATCATTATGCTTCAAGAGATATATTCCTAGAAGAAGCAATGACAGGGGAAAGGGTGTGGGGCAAGTTACAAATGAACCTTAGAGTGGCTCCGTTAGAGTTACACAAAATTAACAGAAATTAGATCTCTAGTTACTGAAGAGAGTCTTCTGTACTGAGATAGCTATTAAAATAGAACAATTAGAGATTATAGTACATGAGAACCTTTTTAATTGTTAATTTACCCACTTCAAAATGACCATACAGTGAAATCTCTGTCTTTTTAAACAACATTGTTTTCCTTAAAATTGGTTTGCCTTTGCAGCGTTATCTTTCTGAGAGCACTGTGGTGATATTGTTGGGAATTATCTATCCCACACTGAGGGGAGCCTATCTGAAGCTAACACAGTCCTTGCAAAGTGCAAGGTAATTAACCATTCTCCTCCCCCTATTTATCTTGATTTTTGCTTCCATCTAGTTGTTTTTCACGCTTGTAAAGTGTAATTTGCATAGAGTTTTAGCACTTTCTTCCTACACAGCCCCTCACTCGCCGTTCTCTCCTTCCATTACATTGCAGTAATCTGAGTGTGAATTATCTCAGAGTAAGGGTGGGTGAACTGTTCTGCCTGAGCACAGCAACGCTGAAGACAATGGAGCACAGCATCAGCGATTGACACAATTCTTTCTTATAGAGACGTTTTGTATGCTAATGAACCTCTGATGGCAAGACCAGACTTTTTTTTTGCTGCTAATTCTGGCAATATCTATCTCTAATTTCCACCCACAAGGATCTTCAGAGTAAAAGAGTGAGCAAAGAATGATGCTGAGCACTAATGTGACTCTCTTCTTGGCTGCACTCCTATGTTTTGCCCACAGCCAGGAAAATACAGCCTCTAGACCAAAGCACTTGGCACCTGGTATTTCCTTTCAAGAGCTTCTATGAGCCAGGCTCCTTTCACCACTGGATTCCTCTCAGGAACTTCTCTTTAAAGCAGTCACTTCTTCCTTTGTAATTAACCCACAAGGCACATCAGTGAAGCCAGGAAACATTGACCTAATAGGTTTAAGTGATGATGGTCAAGACCAAGCAGCTACCATGAAATAGTAATGTTCAAGACCAGTAAGAAGGGGCTTTGTTACATTTTTTGTGCTTTACGCAATGTAAAATGAAGGAAACACAGAGGTACAGTGAGATTCAGATAACTGTATTTACACACTTGGTGTCACATGCAAGGCATGACTTTGCTGAGTAGCTTTGCAGAAGGTCGAACACTCAGAGCAATTGTTCTCAGCCAGCTCTCTTAGCTTGAAATCTGTGGCTTTCATTTCAGATCCAAAAAGGGCATATGAGAGCCATAGTTTGTCTGTTTTTCCCAACTAGGTCAGCTGGTTTAATTAGAGACGCTGTGTCTCCCTCCACGGCTTACTTCCCTAGGCTACTCAACTGTTTGAATAGATAATCCCAATTCCTAATAATTACAGCTTCAGTATTATATATTTTGCTGAGATAACTCTTTCAACTGAAAATTTAGAGGATCTTCAGCTGCCAGTTACATCCTTTTGTATTAGTCCTCTGTTGCGAGACATAGTCTGGATTGGTTTTTCTCCCCTTCCTGTCTGCCCTGCACAGCTTTTCCTGTTGGTCTACAGAGGTGTGATTCTACACCAAACCAGCCGGGCTGGAGGGACCAGTGTGGGGATTCATGTATTTTTGTTTAAAAACAGGTTATGGCAGTTTGACTGGTGGCTCTACATTTGCAGGTGCAAGTTAATCTGATATTAGCCAAGTTTCAACTGATTTAATAATGTTCATACCCAAAGCTAGTTTAATTAAATTGGATTTAGACCAGATCGTAAGAGGGGACATGTTGGTTTGGTTATTAATCAAAGAAGTCGGAGCCAGCAGCTCTATCTCTCCTCCATTCCAAGCTCTCCAATAGATTAGTGATGTGACCTTGGGCAGATCTCCTGGCATGTTTTTTTGCCTTCCTCTCCGTGGCCTGGATATAATCAATTTCTCAGAATAGATGCAGTACTGAACTCACAGGCGTCTGTGAAACTTAATTCCCTGCATGCGGAAAGGGTTTTGGCAGCTGCTGGGGAGTGCAGCTCCGTGGGGAAGGGGCAGGGCTTGCCTGATTCAGCTCCCCGATCCGCAGGGCGATCGCTGCCAGGAGCCCTAGGTGCTGCCATCCATCGCAGCAACAGAAACTTGCACTAATCACACACTGGAGAGTGCATGGGCGTGCATTTGACACGGCTGGGATGGTCCAATGGATTACTTTTTTTTTTTTGAGTGGGAGAAAATGATCCTTTTTGAGAAGAAATCTCCCTGTTTTTTCTCTGTGTGTGGAACAGCTGTAACAATATGCACTCGTGTAATTTGTGCACTGTTAACAATGCACTCGTGAGACTTGCCCTGGAGTACTGTGTCCAGCTTTGGAGTCCTCAACACAGGAAGGACATGGACCTGTTGGAACAGGTCCAGCGGAGGGCCATGAGGATGATCAGAAGGATGGAGCACCTCTCCTATGAGGACAAGCTGAGAGAGCTGGGGTTGTTCAGCCTGGAGAAGGGAAGGCCTTTCAATATCTGAAGGGAGCCTACAGAAGAGCCAGAGAGGGACTCTTTGTCAGGAATTGTAGTGACAGGACAAAGGGCAACGGTTTTAAATTGTAAGAGGGGAGATTTAGAATAGATACCAGAAAGAAATTCTTTCCTGTGAGGGTGGTGAGGCACTGGAACAGGTTGCCCAGGGATGTCGTGGATGCCCCATCCCTGAAGGGGTTCAAGACCAGACTGGATGGGGCTTTGAGCAACCTGGTCTGGTGGGAGGTGTCTCTGCCCATGGCAGGGGGGCTAGAACTCGATGATCTTTAAGGTCCCTTCCAACTCAAATGATTCTATCATTCTATGATCATATGCCTGGCACTTGCAGGGAGCAAAGGGTGGAGAAATCACCACTCTGCTAAATTACAGCAAGTGCTGCTCTCAGGCAAACACAGGTAGGGCTGTTCCTGTGCTCCTGCCATGGGCATGGCTGTGCAAAGCCATCTGCCTCCCTGCTGCCCCACTGCCAGCAGAGTACCTCCTGCTGAACGTCTGCTCCCACACACCACTCTATGTGGGAAGTATAGTCTTGACTTCTTGGCCAAAACCATATAGCCATCTGCTGCTGCTGTTGACTGATCCAGCATTGCTGCCTTCCCTTTTCCCAGTCAATCCCTCATGGAAAGTGTAAAAGTCCTCAGTAGTTATCTGTTCATCTGTGTCCAACTGTGGCTTTGGTGTGGCTTTGCTGGGCGCTTCTGCTTCACATTTCCATTTCTCCTTGATGTTATTCTAGTTTACACTCTGATTTGTTTCGCCAAGACAAATGCTGTCTTTAAAAGTAAGGGAAGCAACCTACAGGCTCAGGGTAATTACTGTCGTTTTGTTAGGGTCATATTTTGGTGCACACAGTACTGTGTCATCAGTCTTTCTTTGAAACATCAGAAGTAATCTAGGGAGAAGAATTGCAGTGCCTTTCATTTTTTTCCCCTCAGAACTGATATTGAGAAGAGATTCACATTTCTTAATTTTCTGCACTGGTCCAGCATGGGCTTCTTGATCAGAACCCCTCCATAAATCAGATACTCTAGCTTCACACAGGGGTATTCCAAAAATGATGGGAAGTGAGAAAACTAAGATATGACTCTCTGCTCAGAGATCACTCATGGGTCTATTTAATGGATGGGAGTTTGCACACAATTAACTAATTATGAGCAAAAGTCAGGGCTTGGGGTGAAGAGCAGGCCTTCGAAAATAAATACTCAGCCTCATTTGAAGGGCAAACACTTGGCGCTCAACATGAACTTAAGCAGGAACCAACTTTCAAAGGGAAAAATGTCTATCACATTTAAGTCTACACACACACTCTCTTCAATGTTTGGGATTCTAAACTCTTTGAAGGCAGTCTCTTCACTTCCCCACAAAGCACTTTTTGTTCACCTTCACAGTAATTTTCTCTCTTCCCTCCCCCCCCCCCCCCCCCCCCCCGCCCCAGTCCCCTTAATGTTACAAAAGAATTTGCTTCTGGGATGAGATTTTGCTTGCTGAGTTTCAGCCCCAAATTATATTTTACAGATGACTTTGAAATTCCCTGTAAGTGCACTCTCATTATTGGATGTCTTTGATACAACTTTAAATACAGCTGTGCAGACATTGCTGCTTTTAGTGCTGGGAAAATATAAAACCTACACAGAGAAAGAAATAGTCAGAGCCAAAAAAGCCTGTGATAGATAAAAGCGGGGTTATGTTTCAGATATGGGACCCCAGCCTTGTAAACATTGTGAAATTCTCCAAATTAATGAGTTTACACAATATTAGGGGAGTTTTAATCAGAACCTGTTGTGCAGTGGCTCATCCTGAATGTATCCTGGGGATTGCTACCCTACTCTGGTACTGCTGTGCCTTCTTTTTCCCCTTTTTTTCCCCTTTTTTTTTTTCTTCTTCTTTTGCCTTTTTCCCCCTCCCCCCCAACTTTCCTCTCTCCTGGAGATCAGTACAAGAGAAGATACCAAACAAGAGCATTCCAATCAAGGCAGTATTGTGCTGAATAAGAGTCACACTTAAAGCAAACCAGATAGATATGTTTTTCAACAGACTGGAGGACCAGTTTGCATTGGAGAGAAATACTGTTTATGCAAAGAGAATGCGGGTGTTGCAACTAGGACTAGAAACTCATTATCACTAATGTTTCTTCCAATAAGTCAAGACATTTTTGTATTTTTCATATGCCTTAAATGCCTCTTCCCAGGGGTCAAAGTGAAAGGGTTCAAGTCACCCAGAGGTGGAATCTACTTCCCCAACAGTTATACCAGGATGGACAATGCTCATCATCCCTCACATTTACAAGTGGCAGCCCTATATATTTGGAGATCTGCACAGGTTTCCTGGGCAGAAGGGCCCAGCAGAAATTGCCTGTGACTCTATGTATCCTGACACAACTCGTAGCAAACTCCTCTCTGCCTGGGTCTGTGGAGTCTCTCTTGGGTAAGACTGCCAATGTGGTGGATGAGCACTCTCACAAGACCAGGAGAGCATCACCAGGGCTTTTGTTTGTTGCCCCAGTTTTGCTGCAAAATGGAAGCGGGAGGTTTTTGGCTTTGACCTTTTCTGCATGCTATAAAACTTTCCTTCTCATATCCCTCACCATTTCTGAGTATTCTCGTATAAGTAGTACTTTGAGATCATGCTCCTAGCTTGGAAAATAAGAAAAATAACAAACTTTGGAAGGGTTTGTGTTTTTTTTTTAATAGCGTTTTATGATTAGGGATTTTTGAGTAGTAAATACTTCCAGTAGGCTGGTAGTTTTTGTGGTGTGCATGTGCATCTGTCAAAATTGCAGAGTTTCTGTACATGAAACTCTTTTTGGCTGATTTGGTCTATCAACAGGGTGTGTTGTACTGATCCTCAAGGAGCAGGGGGAGCTAAGTGTTTCTGAAATCCTCCTGCTGTGCCATTTTGAAAAGTAGTATTCATGTAATGTGTACTGTGGATCTCTTATTGTTGAGCCATTGTTCTGAATATTTCTGAAATCCTCACGCTGTGTTGTTTTGAGAAGAGGTATTCATGTACCACAGATGGCTCAGTGCTGAGCCATTGCTTTGCCATGTCAGAGACTGTAGAAAGAAGGAGATGACAATATGGCTAGCATTGGTAGAGAAAATGCTATTAAAACTCATCAGAAGGAGGATTGAGGGGCCCTTACTGAGATACTATTTGATCAATTGGGATGCATGTGGTGTAACAGAGAGATGATCCTGTCTTAATAAGACGATAATAATTTTATTTTAAGGGAAGAGTGCAAAGAACTGGCAAGAGGAAGTGAGAGATATGATTTACACAGGTTTCATGATGCTTTTGTGACAGCAACAAAGATAAAAAGTCTAAAGTGTGTGTGTGACCTGTATGGCACAGGGGGTCATGTGTTTGAGTGGATTAAGGGGTGGCCTCAATCCAGAAAACAGAACATACTGCTTTGGTGTGACCTGAATGAAGGAACAGAAACTTACATGGATGAGAATTGGACTAGATTTGTTCCTCTTATTCATGCTATTTGTCTGAGGCCTGAAGAAGATGAAAATACTATAAAGCAAAAATATTTGCAGATAATGCAGAAACAGGGAGCACTGCCAGTACAAAGAAGCTACATACGTGTATGAAAAGATGAATGACCTAGATAAAAATAAAGTAGTGAGGAGCTGGACAAAACAGGACCAGACTCTGAAAAATCATATTATGCAGAAATGCAGTTCAAAAAAATGTAGTTCATGAGTAGAAAAAAAAATTCAGAAGAAATCTGAAGCAGAAGGATTAAAACAAGTGCATAGATGTCCAGAAATTTACAGAGATCTTTATAAACTGTACATAAATAGTGGATTTAAGTACCAAGAAATTACTCTCCTTTAGTACTGCAGAGACCGTACTTGTACTTTCATCCTTATTTCTGATCATCTGATTTTAACAAATTATTACAGTGATAGATAAATATATAGCAAGAGCAAGCAGAATAATTCAGGGGTTAGCAGGTACTAGTTGTCCCAAATAAACCAAAGAAATTAGGGCTGTACTCAGTGAAAGAGGAGACCAAGAGGTGAGATCATTTTCCTCCATGAAGTTCTTGAGGGAATAGAAAGAATAGTTGATACTAGACAATTTGAATTTGTGTCAAATACAAGAAGCAGAGGGCACAAATTAAAGTTTGTGCATTATATGGAGGGAGTTCCCGAAAGGAATTTGGTTTAGAATTCCTTTATGCACGGAGCAGATAATATACAAGAAACTGAAAAGTGCAGTGTGCTATACAAAAAGCCCAATGGGAACACAAATTTTTACTGCTGCATCCCCCAAAGCCACATCTTTGTTTGAAGAGTGCTTTAAAGATAGCACCATTCTTCTAGAGAATACAGGAGAGGACTATAAGAAAAAATAACCTATCTCATCCTCGTGAGAATACTCAAAGTGTTTCTCTTGGATTATTGGTAACATTTTTGGAGAGGCTGGATGTCTGAATCCTTTTGAAAATTTCAGCTGTGAAGGAATTGTTTCCTGGAAGAATCAATGAAGCAGCTTTGAAATTTCACAGGACTGGAGCTGAAATTATGAGACCCCTTTGGGATGTAGGACTGAGAAGACTGAATTTCTGCTTCAATGTAGTTTTTGCAAGTTTTAAAGGATTAATAATACTGCAGCAGTGGAGATAAAAGGCATGTGACAAAGTCTGTAAGACACAAGCGAAATGTGGCATTGTTTGAATGAGTATAAAAAACCTATGATACATAAGAAATATATTTATGGAGGGTAGACCTGATGGTGCAATGGATGCAGATGCACTCAGGTGAGTGGTAGATGAAAATCTGAAGTTTAATAAGAGGAAAATCTTGATCCCCCACACCATGCTCTTCCTTCCCTCCCTCTCCTATGAGTTAAGTGAAATAAATCTAGAGTATTGACTTATTGAAAATAAACAGATTCTTAACTTTTTGTCTCCAATGAATTGTGTCAAGAATTCTGTATGTGAAGAAAACACTTATAAAGGCTCTGACATTAAGAAATGTGTTTGGCTTCTCTTCTGCCCCTTTTCATTAGGGGCCCTGTGGGCTTCCAGCATCTGAAGGACTCCTTGACCTGTCAGTGACATCTGCTAGCATATTATATCTCAGCCTTGCACAGAAACTGCTTGCAAGACAGTCCGAATCCAAACCTCAGAACCGGAGCAGCAGTTGTAAATGAGTCTTTCATACAAAATATAAAAGAACTAAACCTATTACTGTACGCATCCAAAAAACGTAGGCTGTAACCCTTTGATATCTGCAGCTTGATTTTCCCTTTTTTCCCTCAGAGCGAATGCACCATTGAGCATCAGTTGCTGACACAGAGGTTCAAATGCACACAGAAAGACAAACAGAAAGGCACCTGATCCAGACATTTACAGCATAGTGTGCATACTGCTGTACACTGAATTATTTTTACATAGGTAATTAATAATAGAGAAACAATGTAGTGACAGTGTGAGTGCCAGGGGAGAAAATTGTCAGCCTTTTTATTCATTTATTCTTTTCTAACTAAATTGATGGGATAGACTGATGCCTTCCTGGATTCCACACAGATGATGAAACTGCAAACAAGTTTCATTTAAATAACAGACAAATCTTCCAATTAGTCAAAGACTAATTCTTATGCCTTGAAATGATGAACTGCATGTACTGTAGCCTCTGTCAGTCTGAGGGTGAAAAAGCTGCCCAACAAAAACCAAAAGACGTTGTGATCTGAACATCTTAGGCACCAATTCAAATAAATTAATCTAGCCTGATTTGCCAAGAGTCTATAACTGTCTTCTGGATTCCAAGGTTCATGTTAAATGGGATATCACTAATTCTTTCATATAAACTCATCTTTTAGCTACCGGGGAGTTTAAGGGAACTAAATTTTGCACAGTTCTCAGGAGTATGCGGAGGACACCACTGAATTCTGCCCTCTGATGCATGGCTGTGCAGTCTTCTATGTTGTTTATGCTTTCAGAGATTCTGCTCTGCACAGCAGCTGAAATCCCAGTTTCAGGAGGGGAAGCATTTTGGAAATAACAAATTGCTGTTAATCTGAAAAGAAGCAAACGGCCAAAGAACCCAAACACAAAGCAAATATCCCATGGTTGTTTCTGTCATGAGTCGGATATTCCTGCATGTTAAAAGGAAGCTCCCAAACTGTGTTTTTTAAAGTGAAAAAAGGAGGTTTTTTTTTTTTTCTTGGCTTAACCTTTCTCTCAGATTTCATGTCTCTACTTTGGCACCTGTTTGTTTTTTGTAAGTTAAAGATCACCTCTGTTTCTATGTTCTTGCATGTTTTTTAATGCAAGCCGCTGGCTGGCATACGTGTGGAGCTACAATCCCCAGAGCACAGTGAATAAAGAATGATTTTTGCAATACCTAGCTACAGCTGAATCATGATATATCATACTATTTCTTTGAATTTATCTTCTGAATATTAAATTTAAGAAGCTGTGTCATGTTGAAATATTGAAATATCTCCAATGTAATCCACAGTTATCCATTGTTGGGAGTTTTGAGGGGGAAAGGGCAGTGAGGGAAAAGGTTGGCTGGCATTAGATAGCCAATAATCTGCACAAGCTCTCGGAGCTGGCAGCAGAGCCACAGTCTCAACACTGGTTTCAGCCTGGGAGCGATTGACACTCCTTGTACCAGCTATTTGGCTGGAACTTAAATATGTCACTTGGCACGGCGAGTTGATAAAAGCCCTGTTATTTTCCAGGCTGAGAGCTAGGCAAGACTGCAGCCTTCCGAAACCATTACACAGTGCTTATAAGGAATTGTTGGTTTATGTGAAGTCATTTAATCAACCTGATCATTAGATGAATTTGCTACTTCCACACTTTATTCTAATTGTGTTTGTTTATATGCATATTACACTTTTGCCCAGTTATTTAGTTCTAATTAATAAATTGGAAACAAGCATGCTACGAATGTCTGCTTCCCAAAGAGGACCTTCCTGAAATGGAGGAGCCTGCAGGGAAAACCAGCAGGATGGAGAGACCAGAGGGCGTTCTCCAGAGCCATCCCTGCAGACTGCAGAAACCTGGGGCCTGAGCCAGAAAATCCACCATCCATTGAAGGCCTGGCATCTAAAGCTAATGCATTTCCCCTCATAAGTCTGTGTATACCTCATCATTTAGCTCTGCATTATTTTTACAGAGATTGTTACCATTTGGGGCATAAGCATTGTTGAGAACAGTAAAACACTTCCTTGTAATCTAAAGGAAAATGTCAAGGAGGCATAACTCGTGCCCCTTTGCTGTACCTGGTCTCGTGATCCTTTTCTTTCCTTGTTACCCTATTGCAGGACTCTTTGTGGCTGTCCATCACCATCCATCACATCTGACTTTATTTACAAGCTGCTGGACAAAGTAAGCCCCTCCTGTGGAGCCCATGGTATAAGGGTTTTGTTGTGAGACCTGCAAACTGAAGTTATTTTTTGTGAAACAAATGTTGTTTCTAGACTAAGTCTTTTCAGGTTGAAATAAATAATAATCTTATTTTTGTTCTATTGGTGTGCCTTTTATATAGACATAACTTTCATCATCTTCCTGAGTAGGGAGGTATTCTATAACTGAGAGATGAACTGAGTGTTGTTATTTCTCTGTTGCCAAGCCAGTAGCATTTTATATGGCATTTATTGAAGTAAGGCTGCTGCTTGGCACAGCTTTGCAGTGCAATGGTCTTCTCTAGATGTTGTCAGTAGGAAGGTGCTGGCTTTGAAGGAAGCCAGACCGGGACTTAAATGCACGAGAGGAGGAGCTTCCTAGTGCGGGGATACATTACTGAATATGACCAAGAAAAGATTTCTTCAGAGTTTTCCAGAGCATGTACTTCCCTCCACCTCCGCTTTTACTGGGATGAAGTAAAAATATTGTGAAACAAAAATCTGAGATGCTACACATAGATAGAGTTTTTGGAAATAGTGCCTGGTCCTTAAGAAGCTCCCTCAGGAAGCACCTAAGAGAGGTGCACCTGGGAATCCCTTCCTGCTTAGGGTGAGCCACCATACAACATATAAAGACCAAGATGCCTGGATCTGAATAAGGACCTCAGTCTCATTGGCTTATAGGAGGAGGAAGCTTTGCTCTCCTTCTCTCTTGCTTTGACTAAAAGTCCCATGCTGCTTGAAACTAGTACATTTGTTCCCATTAAAAATTTCAACATTGAACTTGTGGGAAAAACTTCTACCAGAAAAACTCCTGTTAAGGTTAAATACTAGTTTAAGTGTTACCAATTCTACAATCCTTCTCTGTTTTAGCAGATGTTGGTGTTTTTAAAGTTGTTTTTTACTGTGTTTTAAGTTTATTTAAATTGGAGAAAAAGATGGCTGCTGCAGGGAATGGCATCAGTCATAGAGGAAGAGATTATATCGAAGCTGTAGCACTAAAGATCTCAAAGAAGACCAAGAAAGGAGAGGCAACATATAGTTCAAGAGGTCTGAAAAAGAAAGGGAAGACGACTTAATGAAAAGCTCCCAGTGCATTCAAAATAATTGAACTAAAATGCACTCTGTATTAATGTATAAACTGTGTACCACCATCTTTGGATTTTAGTGACTTGAGATCTTAAGGAGTTAAATTTTTTTCTGCACTATTTACTGTTTTTCTGCCCCACAGTGGGTTATTTTTTTAATGTCAGATCTACATTGACACTTACATCAAAAAGCCTGTGATTCAACTTGATAGATCAGCTACTATGAAGTGGTAGGGGTGGGTAACTGACCCTACTATTGAGATATATGATGCTTATTTAGAGAAATGACATATATGCTTGATGAGATGCACAGGTGTAACCTGCACACTTCTCATTCAAGGTTACTTACAAAAAAGAAGGAAAAGAAGCTGGGTCTATTCTTCTTCCCTTCTTTTTTTTTTTTTTATTTAAGATAGAAAATGAAGTATTTTCTGCTGTAGAAATACTGTTTACTGTGGGTGAGTGAGAGAACAGATGAACTGTGATACCACTTGACATTTATGCGGGAACAGTTCAGCAGGGATAATTGTTCTAGTGAGCTGATGGTGGAATGTGGACTTCTTTTTTCATCTACACAAATACAACCTCAGTTCATATATTCAGAGGATAAGACATCACTCCTGCAATTAGGAGATCTCCCATTACTTCTTGCAATGTTTCAAACAGGTAACTTGTAGGAAATAATACTCTCCTGCTGTGTTTGCATGATTCTATTTGAAAGTCAGTCAAGAAAGGGATCCATAAGTTCCAATAATATCTTAGATAGGTGAAAAGGCAAGGTAGAAGGGCTTCATAAACCAAGCCTGAAGACAAATTGTAGGTGATAAAACTCATCTGCAAAGGGACATTCTCAGTATGATTGAATAAGAATTCTTCATTATCTATTTCAATGAAAAAGGCTGATTTGCTAAAAGAATTTCAGAAAATGAACTGTTTCGTTTCAGTGAATTATTTGTTAATAAATCACATGTGCAATAAGAAATACCTGCTTTACTGTTTACAAAACTGATAAACATTGAATTTTTTCAGTCAGAAGCAACTTTTTCTTTTAAAATTTAATTTAATTTACATAGAAAAGAGAAACTATGAAACATTTCAGTTGAACAAATCCCATTCTTTTGGCTGTTTCATTTTGCAAGAAGAGGTTCTTTGCAATCTACACTATTCTCTGATTCTATGATATTTCATTTTTGAGGCTGGAAAAATGATTGAAATATCAGATCTTTATGGATATGAAAACTATTTGCTGCCTACCCCTGCTTTCTAATAATGTCTTGTTATCTCTCTCAGAAAGCTTACAAATAAGCAAATTTTTCTATGTTTCTTTGTGACACAGAGAAACTTGTTAACCTGACTAAAGATCCTTCCTTTGTGAAGAACTGTGGCATGATGTTTAACTTACAGATTTCAGTAGCAAAGACAAGGAAAAATGCTGGAAATACACATTAAACCCCTTCATGGTAGCTGAAAAAGAGTCTGAAAAACTTTAGCCCAGTTTGCTTTCCATTTGTGACTATTTTGTATATTATTTTTTCATTTTGCCTATTTCTGACAGTCTTTAAAAGGCTCACATGAAAAATCTTCTTTAAATCCCTTGCCTTTTGCTAGACCAAATCCTCGAGACCATCACAAAATGGATTATTTTGGCAGGAGTTCTTAATGAACTGAAAATTGAAAACTAGACCATTAATCCTTAACATTGGGTGGAAATTCTTCACATTACTCTTTATTGTCTTAGTACCATTGGAAATTAACGTAGGAGAATAGTTCATGAAAAGCATGAAAGACATCTGAGGCAGAAAAAAAAAAAAAAAAACCTAGGAAAATATACCTACCAGAAAGCTGGAGTGAAGAGCAATCTTTGTCAAGTTTTGGGGTTTGGGTGAATATACCTATATAATTCAGGTACTAAGAAATATTTTTTTTCTTTCTGAAAGAACAGGCTGTAACAGCAGTTTTTTTAATCTCTCTTTACACTTTTCCAAGCTGAGGGAAGAGATTGTTTTTTTTTCTGGCAGAAATTGAATTGACTTCTGATTGACCATCTGAAAAACTTCAAGAAAGCTCCTCAGGGAGTAAAAACCTGAAGAAGCTTCTAGAGATAGTAGATACTTGTAGTTGGTTTATTTGTTTTACTTGATTTGGTTTCTGCCCCTTGCTATTAAAACTGAACACTCAACCCTACTGTTTAGCTAGAAACAGTTGATTTCCATCAAGGAATGACTTGCTAATTCTTTATTAGTAAATTATGCTGCCATCTCACCATTGGAGAAAGTAGCTCTGATTTCAGTGGAGCTTGCCAGTGTGACTAAATGAAAGAAGGGGATTTAGAACAAGGAGATTTTTTTTAGAGGGGATGTGACCTCCTCTATATTTACTCAGGTTATTTGCAAGCCCACTGCAGTTCACTACCTATAGTTATTCATTAATCAATCAGATACCTATAAATATGCAAGAAATGGAGTGGGAGCTTCAATCTGTAAGCAACCCATCTGCAACAACCTGTAATTAGGGCTACCATATTTCTGAAAGATGTCAGACCTGCTGAGCATGTGTACCCCAGGTGGATGAGTGTTAGACCTACCAGATGATTGTAAACCCTAGGCAAATGTAGAAAAATCTTGAAATATGTGCAGAATGAACAGACCATGTCTGGGAAAACCTTATTCTCTATTATAGTGGCCCTAACAACAATATTTCACATCAGGGCATGATTGCCAATAACAATAGTATTCTTGTGAGAAGATGCGTGGAGTTTCACTCTGAACACTAGATTGACCAAATGGCTGGGTCTATTCATGAGAAGCTGAGATGTTTGAATCCCACCATTTCTTGCGAGAGGATTTGTGAATCACCTGAGGTGCCGATTGGAATCAGTCACAATAATCACTGGAGGCAATCACCTGGGTTAACAGGAAAGCACTCCCAAGAGTGCTGGGATTTAGACCTAGTCAATAAGAGCAAAGAAATGCCTTAGATTCTCTCTGTTTTGAATTTTTTATTTGTAAAAATGAAACTGATCCTTCAAAACTCGACAGTACTTTTTAATGTTCATTTCACACTCAAACTGCTGTTAATGGTGACTATTCAGCAGGTATGTGTTAATATTAATTTAATGCTTCTTATCTTGCTTTGAATGTTTGTACTGTAGACAATGTTGAATAGGTTGCATCTTGTTTTTGATATTTAATTCTCCTTCCTGATTCTTCAGCAGAATGAAAATTGGGCTTGTGGTTTCTTCCACAGTGCTTCTGCAATACAGTTGTTATTACAAATGATGCCACTTTAGGCAGGATAGACGCAAGCAAACTGTAAGCTCAGAATTGCCCATTGTAATCAAATTGTCTATTTTCCAAACAATTCACAGTCTCCCTACCAGTGCGACCTTTCGGAGCCCTGCACTCAGCAAAATAGGGGTATATTACCTTTCATGCACTACTGTTCATTTTCAGGAGAAAGCTGGGATTATTGTTCAAATTCTGTTCAATTACACCTGAGCACATCATTGTTTTCAGGGGGAGGGCACAAATGAGCCGGGTCAGTAATTGGTACAGAGATGTGTCTAGCATTGCACACAGCTGGGCAGAAAGGGAAAGGGTTAAAGGCACACAGTGCAATAAATATATGCCAAACTGAATGCCTAGGAAAAGAATGGATGCCGTCTCCCAGTTAGTCCAGTTATTCTCAGCTAGCCTTGATGATGGTTTCCAGAGGCATAATTGGACATAATATATATGTTGGGCAGGAGCTGGGGGTGGCGGAGACAGAGAAGATAACTTCTTTGACAAGTTTATCTGTTACCTGAACAGTTAAAAGAGCAAACGAGATCTGGAGTTAGGGATCCTTTAAATTGGGGTACTTGGGCTCTGGGTCTTTTCCACTTTTTCTCCCCCATTTTATAACTGCTCTTAGAAATCTTTGGGTTTATATAGATAGTTAAAAAAAAAGTAAAATCCAAACAACGATAGATTGCCCAGCAGAAAATTATTTATATGCAAACTCCTGCCTAAGCGTAATATTTCTTGAGATGACATCTGCTTTAAAAACACAACACAATTTCATCTCAGATGTAAAAGTAACACCCTCCCCCTTATTTTTTTTATTTTCTTGCTGACACCAAGAGATACAGAACTTGCTGATGGTACGTGGCTGATAGCTGTATCAGTCAATCCTAAATAGTCTATAAATCCATGTACAGTGTAAAATAGCATTGATTTATGTAATTGGGATTTTTTAGCAATACAATTTTGTGTAATTATGTTTGTTTTTTCCTACCCAGAACTGTCTTCCCTAGTGAATCTGGAAACACTCTCTGATTGTACAGAGCCACTATTTATTCCGCCCTCGTGCTTCCCTTGAGCGTAAGTTATGATATATCAGCATTGTCTTTGAGGTCTACCGAATCTTTGGATATGCAATACACTGAAGAGTGGAGATGGAATGAAGTTGAAAGGATTCATGAATAAAATGTAAGTGGATGGTACTTCAAACTAAAGCACAAATACTGCACTGCCTAAATGGAGAGAAATTGCTCCTTTTGCTCAAGTAGGAGCAGTAACAGTAACAATAAGCTAGGATTATTGTGGCCTTTGGTCTCGGGCTCCGTTGTTATCGGAGAGTGGCACACAGCAGCTACTGAAATATTTTCTTTCCACATGATGGCTGCAGCTGAACTTTGGCGAGGAAAATAAATACCCTACTGGGTACAGAGTCTTATAGATCCGTGAGAGAAACTTTGCCAACTCTGAGTGATCCCCCACAACCTGCAGCACCTACAAAAATAAATAAGGTTTTCAATCCAAAATTCTTGATAAATGGGAAGCACCATTCTGCCCCTGGCATTGTCAATTTTCTCTCCTTTTTCAGGGAACCTGATTATTCACACTCAGTATATAAACATACTGCATGAGGTAAATAGGTACCAAGGCTAGTGCTGTTTTTGAACATAGATCATCATTTTACTTACTCCCTTACATCATTTAACTCTGTTCTGGTGACCCTGGGACCTGGTAATACACACTGCAACCAATAACCATAACTCCATGATCCGTATAGAATACATGAAGGATGGTGGCAAGCATATAATTTATTACCCTCTGTAGTGCTGTGTTATTATTATGTGACTGTTATAGCATTCATAGTTTGACAGATTCCTATTAGCCAGTCAGTCAGAGTATGTAGTGTATTATTTTACCAATACCTGATGCATATCAATATAGCAGGTGAACACTGATATAAAAGAACAGCCGAATTGGTTTGGATGGCGTAATCTCCCATCCTGAGTTCTCACCTGAAACATCAGTTTAAGATGACGGATACTTTTGTAAGTATGAGAAAAGTCTGGGTAACTTTCTTCCCTGCCTTGTCCTGAATCCCTGAAAGGAAGTGTCAAAACAGTACAAGAGGCTATTTTCACCGTAGTCCCATTCCAACAGCAGAAGCAAAAATTACAAGAAATCTTGTACTGTGAGACAACCTGTTCTCACAAGATTTCCAGCCCATTAACTCAAGAATCAGATTGTTCGGATTAGGTTTGCACAAACAGCCAAGCTTTTCAGGTGCTTATCCAAAAGGCATTGAACCAAATCTTTTGAGGTTTCCCCACATACTTAATATGTTATGCAAATATTGACTATATGCAGAGACAAGAAAAAGATGGGGAAAATCTCTTTGTCCAGGACAAGCAGAATTAGTTCTTGTCGGACAAGTAAAGCTGTCACACTTTCTGCTGGCTGGACAAAAACAGCAAGAGGGAGTGGAGACACAGACAGACGGTGCTGTGGGACCGAGGGTCACCAAGGGGGTGAGGAAGCCTGGAACTAGAAAGCAGTGAGCTGCTGGAGGCTGGGAAGAGGAGATGAAGATGAGTATAGCCATGAAACTGCCTGTCAAACTATGGGAAATACAGAGCTTATATATGAAAAGGATGTGAGCAGGGGGAGCTGTGATGCTGGGGTGTGGAGCTGGGTAACACAACCGCTATGCCAGTATGTGGCCAGAGCTCAGCTCACAGCTGGTGGCCTTGGTGTGGACCACAGTGGAGCTGAGCGTGGGGGTGTCAGTCCTGCAAGGGATGGACACTCTCCTGGGCTCAGAATAGCTGGCTGGAGCCTGCTAAATCCCTGTTTGTACACCTCCTCCTCCTGCATTTCTAAAAGAGATAAAGAGTAGATCAGCCTGTAATGCTTATCTCAGGATTGTGGGGTATAATATTCTGACTAGAGGAAATGCATTTAAAGAGTCTCAATCAAAATTTAAGACACTACATAGGGAAAAATGCAAGTTACCCAGATTTTTTTTCTGTAATTTCTGTTGCACAGGCAACCTGACACAACATGTTGCATGTAATTTGACCGTGCTGTCAGTCTTTGCTAGGAATGTAATCAATACGATCAAACAAATTTTAATCAAGGTGTCTGAAACAAAGTATTCAATATTATATAGATTCTTAGCCGATGCATTACAACAGTATGTTAACAAGCTGATATGAAGTCTAAATCTCTAAGGTGAAACAGCCTGACTGTTAAAAAGACTGTGAGTCCTGCCTCATCCAATGAATGATTGTCAGCAGCACAGAGAGAAGGGTTTGTATATTATGTAGTCCTACGGATCCTGCTTCTGAGGGATAATACAATAAGAAAGTACTGGCACAGCTGTATCTATTCATGATTTCATGAATGGTCAAGCAAATAAAGCAGGTTACTTTATATTACCTCATGATGAACTACTAAGCAAAGATCAAGGGCTATAGAGAGGCTCTTTTTTGACTTGACTAAAGGAAATTTCTGCAGGCACTTAAAGAGCTGATGGAAGGAGAACAGAGTTGTAAACACTCATGGAAGTGAGTCAAAATGCTACTTGCAATTCCAAGCTTCTCTCCACCTTGCTTTAGACATTTACGTGGTAATCATTTAGGGATTACAGTCACTATAGGATCACTTTATAGTCTATCAAGAGAAAGAGGCATTTTTAGGGAGAGATTTGTTTGATTGGTTTTAGGTATATTCTTTAGGGTAGGATGATTTGTGACCTTATATTTATTATTCTCATCAATGACTATCAGGTTCAGCAAAAGTGACTACACTTATGGTGATGTTTAGTCAGAATATCTCTCTCACCATAGACGTTAACATTTTTTCTCATTGTATCTTGCCTCAGTTATGTCGTTACAAGATGTTTTGCATGAAGGTACTCAAATTTTTGAAATAAACTTACAAGAGAGGCTATGTTTTCTCAGTATATAAAGGGAAGCTTGGCCAACTATTTCACGTCTTCCCTAAGGAATAAGGGGTCATTTTTTGGTAAGTTCTGTCAAGATGGGGTGACTAGCAGAAATTGTGGCTAATAAGTGGCTGCACCTTCATAGACAGACAAGGCATAACCTGCAACAGTGAAACTGAGCTAGACACCTCACGTGTGCTGCCCTCTCAAAGCAACTGAGAGATTTTAGAGTAGTGATGTTTGTCCCAGTGTGACGTGTTGTTGATACTAAGCTAAGTGTGTCTCAAGAAGCACAACCCCACAGTAAAGAGGAAGGGAGTCTGCTGCGTCACTGAACACGGTCCTCTGAAATCTCAGGAAACAACAGCTTAGAATCCTTCCTTTAGAAGAACCAGCTCCATCTTAAAAATATGTTCTCCCACTACTTTCTGCTCTTTTTGTGCACGAAATGTACAGGTGCCTGTAACGATCCATCATAAAGTGCAGGTACTCGGCAGATTTCCCGCTTTTAGCTCATGTTTCCTAGATCTCACCACTGCTGAGTGCTTAGAGGAGCCCTTCAGATTTGGGTTCCCTCAAGGAGGAAGCACATAATTGAAATAGTCTTAAATCAAACACCAAAGATCCTCAGACAAACAGCAGATACTCCCTTTTTTACTATTTGTTACTGAACACTTTATGCAAGACTTCACTAGGCTTTTAAGTGTCTCTTTGGGGATGCCCTTATCTCTTCACCGAATGTGTGAGGATGTTAATTTTGGATTAATTAATTAATTAATCAATTAATGCTGGGGCTCAGTATGTATTTGCAGGTGCTGTAATGTTTAATATAGGCATGCTCAGTAGGCACTCAGGGTTTGCTCTTTTTCATTTAGTGCACTTCATAACTGTTGTGGAAACCAAGGATGGAGAAACTGAGTCTAGATTTTTCAGTCTTCATCATAAAGATTAAGGTTTCAACCAAGACAGAACAGGTGCAGAGCAATAGATTGGTACTTAATTATTTGTTCCTATTGCAAAATGTATGTCTTAGATCTAAGAAGAGCTTACTGGGATTTTTTCAATCTGATCCTCATTTGTTACTCAAGAGCAAAAACTAAAAAATGCAGTTTTCCTCAAAATAGTTCTTTCTTTTTCCCCAAGAAAGTTTTTGTGTAGATCAGTTAATCTAAAACTGAAACTTTATATTTGCTGAAGGAGCCAGCAATATTTATTCTGAGTCAGAACAACAGCCCTTCTCTCATGGGAAGGATTCAGGGACAAATGTCACATCCATGATGCGATGCTGAGTAGGAATTACAGGGCTGTGGCTCACATAACATATCCTTTCCACCAAGCAAAATGAACCATGTCAGTGTGGGAAGGATAAATGGCAATCTTTGGCTGTCATGCGCTAGGATCTTATTATAGACACAGAGATAATGAAACTAATGTATCCTGAGGCAGTGTTACTTAAAAGAGTATCAGAACAGGAGAATGTGCACTGAATTTCATTTACAGAGACTTTTTTCTGGTATGTTTGGGGCTAAGTTTCAGCAAACAATACAGAGCCCTGGTCTTTCAGAAGCAAAGTGATGTTTGGACAGCTGGTAACAGGATAAGGCTACACAGGGTTTGCCCACCTCAGTCAATCCTTCGCTGAGATAAGCAACGTAGAAGATAGGCTGGAAAGAACCAAACCCCATACAAGTTTTCCACAAAACATTTGTATCTGTTAAGCAAATGGTAGAGAGGATGAGAACAACTGATCTGGAAACTAATAAGGTCAACTAATGCAATTTTTGAAGATGATCAGATATGACAGATATGAAGCTCCTCTTTTAATTTATGGAAAGTATGTATGTTTGGTTTTAGGTACATTCTTGGGTATGAGACATTGCCTTATGCCTGTTCCCTCCTGACAGACCAATGTTTTCACAGAGCTGGACACCTGCATTTATTTCATGACTAGATGTATAAGCAGCCTGTAGGCTGGGCTTTAATGTCTGAGTGGGTACACCATCTCTCTCCAGCGTCTGACAACTTATTGTTATGTACAGGAAGCATGCTAGTCCCCATAATTAGTAAACTTCTGGGGTCAATGCAGGTGAAGAGATTTCATACAATTTTTAAGTTGACTCATGATATTTCCTTCATCTTCTGCCCACCTTTATTTTATTTCCTCTCACAATAGCTACTCGGCATAACTTCCTCCTTATGCCTCAAATGCTATGCTGTCACTGGCAATTAGAAATGGAATGAAAGAATCTGAAAGGAAAATTTCCATATGGGAAACCTTTCCTAGCAGGGTGTTTTCACTTGATAGGATCCAGGAAAGTAGCTTGAGACATTTAGAAGTAGACCCATCTTATTCTGTTGAAACTTTTAAGTTTTTATGATCCCAAGAGTTAAAAAAAAACCTGTGTAAAGCCCTGTGCACATTGGTCTACATGACATTTACTATCTGTATTAAACTGCTACTCAGAAACCTCAGCAAGGACTGACTTCTGTTATGCTGGGCACGCTTCAAATATATAAAAAGTGACTCCTCTCTCCAGAGTCTAAGCTTTCCCTCTGACTGGCTTACTACCATGCTATAATAGTCCTGTCTCTGGCATGCTGATTTGTGGCCTTGATCAAATCACTTGTCCTTTTACTTGCTTAAAAAAAACCCAGCTCCTGCACTTGAATGCATTATAAGTCAACAGAGCCATTCAGACATGCACAGGAGGTGTGTAGGACTGAAACCTTGGGCCATGCACACAACATCCTCTTCATGAGGAGCCTCATGTTCCCAGCTGGGCCAGTCTGTCCCTCTCCTGGGCATGCCTATTCTGCTTCATCTTCTGGCTGAGCTCCTTGGGTACGAGCTTCCCACTCCAGTTAAATTAAAATGAGATGTGCTAAAAACCCCTCAATCTCTAAATCCTAATATTTAAGCTACCTAGTGTCTTTGGGCTGATTCAGATTTGGGAAAAAACTGAGGTGCGTTCAGTTAACACACCTGACTGGGTGACAAAGTAGATGAGGTGGCATGGATGACAGCCAGGTTGGCATAGAGTGGGATGCAAACCTTTGAAGCTGGCCTATTTGCACCTAGAGAGACCATGAACATACTGCCTTCTCCCGTTAACTCCTGTTCTTAATAAATAACTCCTGTTATTTTTGCAGTTTGAGCTACATGCTTGGCACTGAAATTTAAGGATGCTGGTTCTTGTCTCTGCAGACCAACAGCCTTAAATTTTGGAGATGTGTGATTTAAACACATTCAATATTCCATATGATGAGTCAAAACTGGCCTACTGTGGTCAGCTCTATGTTGTTGTTACAAATTATCCCAAGAAAGAAGGATATTCGGGTAAAGATGAGGAGCAGAGTTGTGGATGCAGAAGGAAGAACTGGAAATGTAAGGAGCAAGTAAGAAAAACGTTTGGTTTGAGTAGCAAATGCTCAGCTAGAATGAGCAGCAGTGGAAATAACAACTGTGAAAGACAATCTTAAATTTGATAAGGAAGGAACATATCTGATGGGAAAACATAGGCCATGGAGCAAGACAGATGACTGCAGCAGCTGAGCTGTGAATAAGGTGGAGCAGAGGAAGAGTACTGCTGGGAATCCTCGGTGGCAGAGAAGGCTGTAGTGCCAGAGCTCTGGACAAGCCTCTGGGTGGGAATGCATAAACATTTAGAAATGGGAGAAGGAAAGATGGAATAGGAGTCACAGAGAACTTGGATATTGAAGAGAGTGAGAATAGCATAACTACAAAAAAATTTTGTGATGCTAGGAAAGGCTTCTCAAAAACATACCTGTCTAGAGAGCTGATAGCTACTTACATATTGTGTGTTTTTTGGTGTTTGCCATATAACACATTTTTCTTCACAACCCAGAGAAGACCTGACTTCTGCAGCAGTTCAACATGGTTTGAAAGAGGCCTCTGAGGACATAGGCTAAAAGTGTATCCAAAAACTTCCAGCACAACATGTACCTGTGGGTACCTCTCATCTTTCACAGATATTTGACTAATTGCACTTATTTATTAATCTGAAACATAAAGTGTCCAAGAAGACACTGTACATCCCCACTTTAAGGTGTTCTCTCAACCTTCCCTGAAGGTCTACCCAACAGAGATCCTGAATGCTTGCAGTTTGTCAAGGATTCAATAATTGGAAGGAAAGGGTGGCTTTGGGCACGTATGTCCCTTCCCTCCCTCCCTTTCCCAAGTGTTGTGATCTTGTTTAGCTTTGTACTGTCATGACAGCTTCTTCTGTACTTGCTGGGTTCAACTTGTATCTTTTGATGGCACTGCAGAAGGTATTCTTGTCACCTTGAGCATTTCCCACTCTTTCCTCATGCTGACTGCTGTTTCCATGGAAGTCTGTGATGTGTTTTATTCAAAGTATAATTTGTAGAATGTTTGCTTAGAACAGAGGAAGGGGAAAATAACTTCTTCAAGGCAGAGTGAAAGAAAATATACTCTAAATTTAAAAAACATCACCCTCCCTCTAAACCTTAATCCCTGGCTCTACTGAATCCCCAATTAATACCGGTTCTGTTTAGGACAGAAGTGTTCAATGACAACACGAAGGAAGACATGTCAGGTCACAAATGCAGAACATGAAATATTTCCAGTCTTGTTAATTATGACCCAGCTTTACCGAAAAACAGATGGAAGTGCTTTCAAAGCTTTGTGTGTGTGCCCGTGTGTGCACGCATATGTATGTCTGTCTTACGAATGGCTAATTCAAATCAAACTTGGGATTCTAGTCAAGACAACAGCTTCACTGCCTGAACCAGCTTGTTTCTGTACTCTTATCATTACCAACAAGAAGGAAAACTGCAATCAAGTTTCATTCAACTCCAAAGAAAAAGAATAAATATCACATTTTCGAATAACAGCCCCCTCTGCAATACTTGCCTATATGACAAACATATGAAGAAGTATGTACTCGGCTTGATTCTGCTTGAAATTTCACAACTAACTATAGCATCTGTAGCTCGAGCAATGCAGATAGATAAACCCCCAATCACCCTCTTCCCCTTCCCCATCTCCTTGTTACAGGGCTACAGGGTCAAACTTTTATAATAGGCAGAGAGATCCATCTGCTTACGTGGGGCTGTGCAACACTAGCTGTAGGTGCTCAGGGGCACCGCTGCGCTCCATATCCTCACCAGCTATAGTGGATTATCCAAAAGGCAGTGGTGTCTACACCCATTCCTTCAGCTCAGCCATGCCTGAGAGTGTTTTAAGTACTGCAGGAACATAACTGGTCTGAAACCAACTCTTTCGCAAGCCCTTGCTGTGTAGTTCATTACTATGAAGTGTCAGGAATTCAAAGAGAGGAACACGTGACAACAGAAGTAGGTGCCTCCAGACTGTAACGGCAGTGCTGCTAATTGGGACACTTGCAAAACAGTGTCATACGTGTCATTGCTTTTTACTACCCCCCCAGAAACACTTCTAGAAAAATATAAAATGCTAATCTGATTTTTTTCCTAGTTTACAGTGGTTTTACAGGAGGCTGCCTCTCTTGTCCCTCAAATTGGATATTGTTCAGAAGCCTTTACAGACAACAACTATTTTCTTGGACGACTGACGCTGGGACGCAGGCATTAAGCAAAAATAAAACAAAGCAATCCCAGATGCAATGGAATGAACAGTTAACAGGCAGAAAGGTAACATATGTGCTTTTCTGCCTTGCCCCAACTGGGTGACACTCTAATAGGTTTCTTATTCTGCTTTCTTCTGCTAAGAGACTGGAAGACATATGTCACTTTTCCACCTTAACTGTGCATTTTCTAGTTTGTTTGGATTTATGTCATAACCTTAATGGGATTTAAATGGAATTTTTATATGTGAATAATACTCTGCATTAATGCAAGAACTTTAGGTTGCTGTGCTACCAGTCTGATTTGCATAAAGGTTTTTAAATATGAAAGAAGAATAGCCAGGCTATTGTAGATGGCAAAGTGAAAAAAAATAAAAGACACTGGTATAATAATAAGAGGAAGAGACTACTCCCCCCCAAATGCTGGCTTTTGAAAGGATTAATTCTCCTACACTTAGGTAAAGTGTATGTAAGAGAAAAGCCTGGAGGTCATGCCAGTCATGAATATTTAGTTGGTGGAGGGTCAAGGCCAGATTAAATGGTGAAACAGCCAGGTCAATGCCATAGGTTTATATTTTACCATAAAGCATTTTCTTTTCTAGTGTACTGCATGTGATCTGTAAATGTAAATTCCCTGTGTTGATCTGTAGCTCACATGACAGTTGTACACATCCCTCTCAGCACACATTGGTGTGCAGAAGTGTCTGCTTCCTGTAAGTATGTGCTATATTGTAGACTTTTTGGAGATTATCTATAAATTATAATGCCAGTAAAGTGTCTGTGTCTTAGATCGAAAAATGTGCTTTAATCAATTACATATTACTTATGTTTAATATATAGACTGTTGTCCCTCTATTTCAAAGTCCTAGTTCAGCCTTGAGTATACTGATTAGGAGAATAATTACCTCCTTTATATTATTATTTTTTTTCAGAAGGGGAATCTGGAGCACAGAGAGTTCAAAAGATTTGTTCTAACAAACTTTTTGTGGCAGTGCTGGGAGTTAGCTTTTCTGACTCTTGGTCCTTTACTTTAAGCAAAACATCATCCTTTTGGTTTCAAGCCTGAATTGTGTGCGAGCAGCTCTGAGTTACTGATGGTAGTGCAGTCAGTGAACTTTCCTGCTGGCATGTTTTTCATTCTTAGTGTACCATTATTATTTTAAAATGAATTATGTATATAACATGCTTGGTGTACAGACTATTCTGCATGTGAATAATAAAGCACAGTCTCTGCTCTGAGGAGCTGACAGTCTAAGGGCTTGATCCAGTAAACACTTATTCCTGGGTGATTTGCTTAGCCTACTATCATGACTAATCTGTTGATCTGGCCCTGAACTAATTAGAAAACTTGACAAATAAGAACAATAGGATGCGTTGGGTAGTGCAGGAGGGAAGGGATGAGACACAACAGTACATAAAGATTTAGGAAGAAAGAGGATAAACACAAGCTGGTTTGGATTTGATTCACTTCTCCATGGCAGTGTCTGCACAGAAATGATGTGAACGATAAAGCTTGGGCTCTGGAATCAGTATTTCACTGATTTTTTAGAGTTGGAAGGGACTGTAGAGATCATCTAGTCCAACTTCCCCACTGAAGCAGGATTGCCCATAGCTAGAGCATGTCAGGTTTCATCCAAACCTTACATCTTGCTGGGTGTTCAGCCTGTCGTTATGGCAGGTGAAAGCCTTATTTTGACCTGATTATTTTCCTTTGTGATCCATCTCTGCAGTTAATTCTGGAAGGGTCTTCTTGATGATCTTTTGAAAGGAGGTGAGATTGAATATGCATTCATAAGTCTGAAGAGCATTGGAGTGGGCTGAGTCAAACCGTGCTGTCTGCAAGCACCTAGATGACTGTCCAGGATAGTCCAATGCTCAAGGAGAGGAAGCCTCATGCTTATTGAAATATCTCCCAGCCCATAGGGAAGAGAACTGCAGCAGCCAGGTGTACATATGACCTTCACGTGAAAAAAGCTTTATCAGGGAATGATACCTCTATGGAGTCTGGTCCTGGCTCTTTCTATCTGCTGCAGAAGCAGAATATGCAGGGCCAGGGTGCCAAGAGACTGATCTTGTGCTGTTGCCTGGGAGTCCTGCAAGGGCAAGGGGCCAAACACTAAATTTGAGTTCTGAGATTTCATCTGTTGTTACAAATGAGCATAAAGCACATTATCAGGTTTGAGGCCTGAATAAGCACTGTTTGTGTATGGTTAGTTGGTGTGAAGTAGTAGTATTTGAATATTCTGTTTATATTGCTGTAGGGGATGCTCGGCCACCACTGACCTTGTGGTGGTCTGCATTTAAAGGCTGCAGTGAGTTATTAAGACCTTGGGAGGAAAAAAAAACCCAAGCATGTTTATTTGTCTTGGAGGTGAACCAGAGCATATTAGCAGTGGAGCTGGGGCTGAGAAGGGCAGCACAGAAATACCTGCAACTGGCTTTGGAAGCCCTTGACAGATGGACTTAACATAATGCTTATAGGCACCCTTGAAGCAGTTTTTTGGTACCTGGCTTCTGTTTGCATTTTCCATGAGACCTAGGCTAAGGGGTCTTGAAAGACCCCTTGAAAAGAAAAGTCTACTTATAAGCATGCACAAAATGATTGTCTCAAATGATTATCCATGGTGCTCACTTCACCAACTGCTGCTTGCAGTGTGGAAAGGGCCACAGGTGCCCAGGATAAATAAAGTGTTATTTATTCAACTGACCACTGTGCTGGAAAAGGGATAGATATATTTCACTAACTTGGTCCCACAGGGAAAACTTTTCTTTAATGCAGAGGCAGGTCAATTCTATTCTTGCTCTAATGGAGAAGTGAGGAAATGAAACGAAATGTGGAAAAATGTCTTAGTGCTGGTCAAAATAAAAAGTCTGAACACAAAGCCTGTTTGCCATCTTAATTTTTTTCTTTCTTACATCTAGTACTTGTAGAAAAATATTTCTTTGTCCTTTTACTCCACATGAAACTAAAACATCCCACTACAGGTGTCTATTTTATTTCCTTTCTATTTTTTTTTAAAGGGAAATACATATCTCTCAGAATCTGCAGGGATAAAAGTTTAATTATGTCTTAGTTGCTTGCTGTGATTTTGAAATCAGTGCTTTAGTCTGAATAAGCACTTGGTGGGTTATAAAATGACATGATGAATATTTCTATTTCTTATGTTAAAATCTAGTTTTTGTAAGGTAATTGGCAATAATGGAGTTGACACTGGATTAACAGAGGTGACGTGAAGTTGATATGAGGAAGGGGATTTTTTTTAAAGAAAGGAACAAATGAAATGAAAAAAAAAAAAAAGGAACACACTGTGGAAGAAAATATACCTGCACCAGTAAGGACTCATCCACTCATGTTTTGCATGCCAATGGAGCTGCAGATAAAGATATATGAATAAGCTAAAACCCACATAAGCATTTTTCATCCTGGTAGAATTTTATGAAGATAAGGATGCTGGACTTGTAGAAATATTGGTTTCTATAAAAATAAACTGATGCAGAAGTAATACTTTAGACACAGTTCATGTGAATGGATCAGTCCTAAGAACTACAGCCTTCACTCCCTGATGAAAATGGCAGATGAAAGTGTAGGTCAACACTGAAATTCTGGGTAGTATCTGGACCATGTCAGAAGAGGGACAGAAAGCAGGGACAGATATGAGGAGACAGAGTGATATTGTTAATGGGTGGTGGCTAGATAGATAAAATGGGGTCTGACAGGGATGATTTGGGTAGAAATTGGCTTGCAGAGTCTTGGTGGATCTGATGGCAGGGTCTGCCTCTAGAAATATTCTCATTTTGTGACCTCCCAGTTGGGGTTGAGAATACACATGTATGTTTCTACCATATCATGCTTTGTTAGTGTTCCACAGTGAACTCAAATCCTGCAGAGTGCCTTCACTGCTCCTGCCAAATCCTTAATTAATTAGCAAGTCTTTCTTTGAATGTGAATTTTCACAAGAGGTTTTTCAAAGCATGCTTCTGGGCTTGTGAATGGGCTGCTCACATTTGCCTCCCTTGCAGGTACCCTCCTCAGAGAGACAGAAATAGGAATGAAAGTGTTCAGAAAGATTTCTTTACCCTGAGAGATCGTACTTCCATGTCAGGAATCAGAAGATTTTTTATCCATGAGTTTCTAGATGCTTTTCAGCCCTGAACTTAACTAAAAATATATTTTAAAGACAGAAATAATCTCTGTGACTCCAAAAAAACCAAATCTCTAGGACTAGGAACCACTGCCCAGAAAGGGTATCACGCACTGCAAGTCTTGTTCCAGCTCCAGAAAAAAACTGGAGAAATGCACTGGCTTCGCATACACTTGTATAACCGCTTGCTTTGTCTCTGATTTTCCATCAGAGTAACTGGCGTTTGGCAGCTCTCCGTTAGTGCGTTCCTTCCTGTGATACAGGTTGACTCAGATGGACTGGGAAATGCAAAGATCGAAGGCTGTGAGACTTGCATCTGACCAGAAAGCTTTTAGAGTTTAGCTTCCTGCTGAGTAATACTGATATATGAAGAATCAATTGTGCTAACTGCTTTAGGGGAAGATGTCTAATCACTACCTCAAACATTTCCCTCTTGACAGGGGTAGAGACTTTCTTGTAAAAACTGAAGGAGAAAACAGGAGGGGGAGCAGGATAGTAACACTCTAAAAAAACATTTTAAAGAGAAGATTTTTTTGCTAGTCATGGTAAGTACTGTAATACTTCTCTCAGATCTCTGTAACTCTTCTGTAACACAAATTCAACTTCAAATCAGTCTCCACTAGATGGAAACCAGTTTTCTTGTAATGTCCTGTGTGTCTGATCTCCAGTTTATTTATATAAACATATTTTTATCTTGCATCTTCTGTTTTGATCTTTAAGATTCACTGACAACCATTTACCTAATGACTGTGTATAAGCAGCGTAGCACAACATTTAGGATGGGCTGGTGAGGGAGGCAGTCAGAGTGCTGTGTGCGTACCCATCCTACCAACCCATTCAGGGAAATAGGTGGCAATGTGGATATCTCAGTGTTCTTTTGTTAGGATATTTTTATTAAGTTGTCTTTATTAAGTAGCAGTGCTTTACAATAACAATAATAATATGGCTTTTTTTTTTCTTTCTTTTTTTTTTTTTCTGAAGGGTTTGGAGGAGATATGACAGCAATGAAAAGAGCTGAAATAAGAAAGAGTGTTGTAGGATCCCAGGACCACTTGACTGCTAGAGTAGAAATATAGAGTTGGCTCATCCATGAGTGCAAAGTGACTTCAGTCAAGACAATTTGTGCCATCTGGGGATTTCCTACTTCCTGATAGCCCTTTGTTTTGGGTTCTTTGGGTGCATTTATATATTTGGCTTCTGTGTGTTTGCTGAATTGTGTATGGGAGGATGCATAAACTGGGCAAAGAAGAAGAGAAATCACTTGATAAGGGCCATGATAAGGGCCATGGGAGAGGGCATTCCAGAGGGTAACAGAACAGTTTCCAGCTCTGCTTGCTTTTTCTCACAGCATCCTCTTGCATCCTCTTTGCATCCTTGCTGGTTCCTGTAGTTGAGCTGTAGGTTTGTAATGTCTATTTTAGGGCTGATTTAGTGCTAGCAACAGGAAGTTTTGTGTGCTTGTGGAGTTTGAATGAATCTTGGGATTTGGCGCAGAATTACTATAACAACCATAAAGAAGAAATACTATAAATAATATATTATAGTTCATGGGTCAGTCTAAAAAATATGATTCTCTTTTTCATCAGTTTCTGTAGCTGCTGTTAGAAAGGTCTTAAGGTGGAAAAAAATCTCCTTGCAGTTGACCACTGGGTTATGGCCAGATTTCTTTCTCATTTAGCATTTCAGTGCCATACAAAATGATGGAGTTATTGTTAACCAGTTCGCATTGACTCCTCTTACTTCATCTCCTCTGTGTCTGTGTTTCTGGCATGTTATATGGTCTCCTGTCTAACACATCGGTCAAACTGCAGACATGTATTGGAGTTTTGAATCGTTTTTATGAGCTCAGTGATTACATTATGCCCTTAGAAATGGATATATCGAGAATATAGAAATAAAAATAGATGCATCAAGAAAGGAAAGGCAAACATAAAAGGAACAGCAGAGCCATTTGACACTGAAGAATGAAGAGTCATAGTTTCTGGGGTATATTTGATGGTTTGAGTTGCACATGGTTTGCTTGAACAGAATATTTTCCTACCTGATTGCTCTGAATTGATGCTGAAATAAGTGGAGATAAACTCCTTCCCCTTGGGATGGTGAATATGGTGGTGTTTAGAGAACTTTTAATAAAGATGCAATTCAGACCTTAGTAGGTGTGGAGATAAGAGGTGAGGTATGCTAGATGTTAATCTGTTTGTCCCTTCTAATGAAGTCAGGTTAACTCAAGATCTTGTGCCTCTCAAAGGAACTATGGGCCAAATGGTGTGCACAAACATATGCCATTTTGGTACAATTTTGATCAAATTATTCCTGTGATTTACATTCAGTTTTAATTCTGATAGTTGGAGAGGTTTTTTGTTTGTTTGTTTGTGGTTTATTTTTATTTTTAAAGTATGTAATTCTCACATTTGGGGTTTTTGTGAAACTCAAAATAGGAAAAAAACATTCAATCAGAATCTCTGAGTTTCAGGAAAATTTTTAAAGCTTTAGTTAAAACCTCATAACATGTAGAACTATGATGTTAAATAAAAATGCTCTGGTCAGGGTATATTTTGTGGACATAACGAATATGAAAAACATGCTTTCATAACCCAAATGCCAGTTAAATGGGTAGTGAAAGAAGTCATAGTTTACATTTGAATTTTGGTAAGCCAGTGTCAAAAGGATAGGTCTTATGTTGCTGATCAAAAATAATCAAGGAGTATATCTTCTCTTCTAATTCCTAGAAGTCAATTATGTGATTTCTTACAATCATGTTAGGTACTGTTACAGAAAGCTGAGCTATTGTGACTATTCCAGACCTGTTTGATGTTACTGGGCACCCTGCCAAACTCTCCTTTCTGTATGCCAAGATGGTAATTATTGACACTTCATAGGGAAAGGGTTTCAAGGAACTCACATCGATATTTCTTCCACAGTCAGAAACTGGAAATGCCACTCCACCAAAGAAATCCTGAAATCCTTGGGGATTGTATTCCTGGACTGAACGAAGACTAGAGAGCACTAAGACAGTTAACCTCAGCAGACAAAACAAGGCTAGTTTGAAAATGCCTGGAGTGGAATTCGGGCAGTACTATTTGAAGAGAATAAATCTGGTGAGGAGGAGTGGGAGTGGGTGAGAAAACTTTGTATGTGCAACGTGTTGTTTTTTAGGATTGAAGGTGCATTATGAATCAGAACTAGTACTCAGGAAGGGATTGAGAGGCTTGGTTCTACATCTCAGGAGTAAGTCACAGGGTGAGGGGAGGTGGCACCACACACTGGGAAGATGGAAGCCATCACTTGCTGTGCTTTCAAGGCTTTATACCATGTCTGTCTGTGACATTTGACTGCTTATCTTGGGTTTTCCTCACAGTCTCATGAGCAAAATCAACAGTGTTGTAGATGAGGCTTATAGGGTGAAGGAGAGATGTCTCACAGAGTGAGCAAATTTTAGAACATGATATGAAGGTTCTGGTCATTCTGATCCCTTTCAGATGTGAATAGCAGCACTGACACTAGTGGGTATACTGGGCTTCTCTCCTGCTGGTGCTGTGGAGCGGGTCCAGAGAAGAGCAACGAAGCTGGTGAGGGGTCTGGAGCACAAGTCTTCTGAAGAGAGGCTGAGGGAACTAGGGTTATTCAGCCTAGAGAAAAGGAGGCTGAGGAGAGATCTTATCGCCCTCTACTACCTGAAAGTAGGGTGTACAGAGGTGGGGGTTGGTCTCTTCTCCCAAGTCACAGGCAACAGGACAAGAGGAAATGGCCTCGAGTTATGCTCGGGGAGGTTCAGGCTGGATATTAGGAAAATTTTTCTCACCAAAAGGGTTATCAGACATTGGAATGGGCTGCCCAGGGTGGTGATTGAGGCACCGTCCCTGAAGGTCTTCAAAAGACAGGTTGACGTGGTGCTGGGAGACAAGATTTAGTGATGGTGTTACATTTTGTTTGTTGTGTGGGTGTTTATTTTTATCAGAGTTAGGTTGATGGTTGGACAAGATGGTCTTGCAGGTTCCTTCCTGGAAGATTCTATGCTTCTATGATTCTATGAAATGTGTGTTCCACTGCTGAGACTGACAGCTTCACAGAGGGATGTGGAAGTTTATGTAGATTGACATTAAGAGTTCATACTTGGCCAGCCATGAGCCGTAGCGATTATGACTTCTCTCCTGCACTGTTATTTGAATGCATCAGATACTTTGTTGTTGTGGTTGTTATGTCCTGCCCCCTGCTTGCTACTTTGTCAAGCTCTCTGTGCTTAACAAGATGCTTAACTCGTGTTAATCTTTCCTCATGTATCCCCATGTGTGTCACTTGTAGTGCTAGCAAGTAAGTCAATAAAAAGCAGAAGTT
Organism: Scolopax mira; assembly: GCA_004320125.1. NCBI lineage: Eukaryota > Metazoa > Chordata > Aves > Charadriiformes > Scolopacidae > Scolopax > Scolopax mira. The sequence goes on from BJBW01009942.1 coordinate 162,957, forward strand.
ACAAAGTTTGAATTCCTACTGATTTCTGTTTTGCGCTTGGGTCTGCTGTTTTTTATTAAAAATTGAACTCTTATTTCAGTCTCTTTCTTGGTTAGCATTTCAAGAAGATCTCTCTCAACTTGCCTGCCAAGTCCCAAAGACATTTATGCAATTTTCAAATTTGTTTAAAGTTACTCAGTATGTTTAAAAGTTACTGAGGAGGGGAAACAGACTGACAGACAGACAGACAGGAGGCTGAAGAGAGCCAGCGAGTTGTGTAAGTCTTATTTCTTTAAGAAACCCATAGAAAAAAGGCAGAAGGAAGAATTTATGTGGTAGCTGTTACACTTACATGAGAGCTTTTGCATTCTCAGTGCAAAACGCAGGTTGATCTTCATTGCAGCCCTCGCACAAGTAGCTGCACTGAAGCTGCCATTTCAGGACAATTTAACTCAAAGCTCAGACCAAAGAATAAGAAAGGCTTAATATAAATAATTAACAACTCCATGTTTGCAGATAAGCTAAAACTGGTGATGATTTAGACCAGAAAGTGCAGCTTTACCTGTGGTGGCTCAGGAGCTGGCTGCCATGCAGGTCAGATGCCGGTGCAGTGTGATGGGGAGGGTCAACTGGGGACAAGGGAACCCTGTTAGCACCCCAAAAGCCAATTCCCCCCTCGCCTCTCCAGCTGCATGCCAACAGCTTGGGTTTTGTGCTGTCAGCAGGAGTGTTTGTATTAGCACAGGATAGTCAAGTCCTCACTGCTTTATGAGCTGGAAGGTCAGCTACACTTGAGCTTCAATCTACCATCCCCTGCCCTCCATTAAGTTAGCTGCCTGGAGCTTAAAGTACAGTTTAATCTGTGATAGAAACTTATGGGAGTCTGCTCAGGGGCAACACTCAAGCTATACCTCAAACTAATTCGACAATCCCCACGAGACAGCAGAGATTTCTTAAGAAAGACACCAGATGCCAAGAATGTGTCTATGCAGCCCAGAATAGCTCTTTATGGTGCCATAGCAGGAGGCTGAAAATTTCATAGGACTGGCCCAGGGATGTCTGTGGTGGGAGGGAACTGGTTTACTGAAAGGGACCTCGTATGTTGTTATTTAAATGTAACAAATGAGTATTTAGTAATCATTCTTATTAATACTAATAGCAACTATATTACTGTATTTTAAAGCCTCATTTACCAACTCTTTGAAAAATTCTTACAAAAAAGTAGACAAGGGAGAGAGAAAGGTGGTGACACTGTCACTGCAGAAATGATGCCCAAGGGGACAAAAGCCTATGATGTCTGTGGTGCATGTCTGGCTTGGTGCTGAGCCCAGAGATTGACTTGACAAGCTGCTTGGCTGGCCTCTGGTCCATCCTGAAGAGCGACAGTTGCATCCTCAGCAAGGAGGTGGTAAGAAACGGCTCCTTAAGCCACTCCTCAGCTATTAGTTACCTTATCACACTTGCCTTTACTCAGCCTGACATCTAAGAGGCTGGCTTAAGTCCTCGGTGGTGGTCTAACTAATCCGTCTGACTTTGCACCAAAATGAGAGAAGGGCTAGCATTCAGTGTGGTGAAGTGGAGAAACTTTTTTGGGAAGGTGTTTTCTGTTCAGCAATCAGCCTTCTCTGGGATGTTTGCTCAAGCCACAGCAGGGTCTCAGCTTCACCTCGCTTTCCTGAGAGCTCCCCAAGCTGCCATGCTGGGGATAGGGCGCCAGCCCCCAGCTGGGGGACTTTTGGTGGGATGGACATTGAGTCACTCTGCAAGCCTAGACCAAGTCCCTGCCCAAGGTACCATGTGACATACCTGCTGGAGAGGTTACAGAAAAGGCCACAAAGATGGTTAAGGGTCTGGAGCATCTCTCCTACAAGGAATGGCTGAGGGACTTGGGTCTTTTTAGTCTTGAGAAGACAAGACTTAGGGGGGATCTCATCAATGCTTACAAATACTTTAAGGGAGGGTGGCAGGAGGACAGGGCTCGTCTTTTCTCAGTGGTGCCCAGTGACAGGACAAGAGGAAATGGGCACAAACTTGAGTATAAGAAGTTCCACCTAAACATGAGGAGGAACTTCTTTACTGTGAGAGTGGTAGAGCAGTGGAACTGCCCAGAGATGTGGTGGAGTCTCCTTCTCTGGAAACATTCAAAACCCTCCTGGACAAGTTCCTGTGCAACCTATTTTGGGTGGACTGGCTCCAGCAGGGGGGTTGGACTAGATGATCTCCAGAGGTCCCTTCCAAGCCCATATGATTCTATGATTTATGATTCTATGTCTCACTCTCTCCTGTATCTCCTGTTCCTCCCTCCTGTTTTTAATTGTCCTTTACAATACACTAGCTGTATTTTCAAAGCATAGAGTAGCAAAGTATTTCTCCTCTTAAGTCCTTCATAGACCCCTGACTTTGCACTGAGTTTATTGGGAGGTTTGTAGCCTAAGGAACAGACAGAGGCCTAAGTATTTTATTTGGTTTGGAACTTCATGTCTGTGAGTTACCACCAACCACAATAAAAATCTACTGCGGTTACATGCTGTATGTTACATTGCCATGCTGTTCTTGTTAAAGTAATTAAAAGTGTTTGCACATTAAACAAACAAACAACAACAACAAAAAAGGTGCTAATCATCTGTATTTAAAAAAAAAGTTGAAAGAAAATTGATGCTGTCTAAATAGTTTGGAATACTCAGGCCTATTCTATGTCTGTAGCAGCAGGATATAACAAAGGTGAAGATTTAAGGCAATTTTGACACCTTAAAGCAGAACTGTTAGCACTGCATAGACTTTCAAATCCAAAGAGGATTCAGCCTGCTCACTTACTGCCTTCGACATCTTCAAAGGACCATGGCTCTTTTTTAATCTTTCCGCTTTACTGTGAAGCCATAGGAAGTTATTGACTTTACAGGCAGTTTTAGTACACAATCAAGCAAGAAAAAAATGCTGGTGTACTCTGAGGCTGTGAGTTCAAATCCTCATCTCTTTGTGTCACTGCCTTCTCTGTGCTGAGGCAGAATTTAAAAGTGCAGAACAAATGGTGAGCTGTTATACAAGGTTTTGTTTTTTGGCCCCCTTGTTGAGCCAAAATTCTCTGAAGACTTTCAGGGAGGCTTTGACTACCTCGCAAGTCTTCCAAATGCAGTTGGAATAAGCTTTCCACATTAATGCTGCTTGATTATAATTAGATACAGTTTGAACTCTGGATCTGAGCTCTGACACCGTTCTTCTTGGATGAGCTTTGGGGTAAGTGGAGGCTGGAGGGCTTCCAGGGAGTGTGTGTGCACTCGCTGGTCTGTGTCTGGATGGAATGCTGCCTGCTTTCCTTTCAGGTCAAGTGTAAGAGCACTTAAATATCCCTTTACTTAGTGCCAGAAGGTGTTCTGAGAACTGATGCTAAAAGCACTGACCAGCTTGGCAAAATAGGACAAGGAGCTGAGACCACGTGTTTGAATGGGTTTTCCCAAGCACTGGGGTGAAGACCTCAAGTTTTTCTGACCACCAAGAAAGATATAGAAGTTAAATAGGAACAGAAAACCAAAAAGCTGGAAAGGGAGCTGCTGGGACTCTGGTCCCAAGCAAGTGCTCCTGGAGGCCCTTCTACCCACAGTGGGCCTTGAGGTGAAGCTGAAGTTGACCTCCACCTTGCGATACCCAGTGTATAGAAGGAAAGAGGACTTTGTGCCCATTGCTCACAATTACATCTGTATGAAACATGCTGTCACCAATATTCCTTCCTCAGAATACTGAATATTAGCAAACAGTTTGGGTTAATGTCCAAATAATGGACATTATAAAATAACGTAAAATAAGTGTGATGCAGACTTGAAAATCCTACACCAAACCACGTAAAAATCAGGAATTCAGTTTTGCATCCTGATTCTGACTGTACTTCAACCATACAAAAAATCAGTTTGCCTGTGTCCTGTAGCTCCTAGGATAGCATTGGACTAACTTTTCTCCCAAGACCATGCATAGCCTTTTTTAGTTCAAATGTATGAGATGCCACAAGATACTCGGAGGAAGCAATTCAACTGGACACTTTATTTTCTTACTCTTTTATTTGCTTTCTCCTGTTCTTAGTTCCTAAATTGTTTCTTCCAGAAAGCCTTAAAAACCTTGGAACTCTATTCCTAAAAGGATAGAACTGCTATTCCTTAGCAGAAGCTTTTGATAAAGTCTAAATAATAAAGGTACCTTAACTTAATTTGAAGGTGTAAGGTATCAAAAATATAGCAATGATGACAAGTAGCTTTGAATATCCCCATTGTGGGACCTTTATAAACGTTTAGAAGAGTCTTGATTTTACAGATGGCCAGGTGCTCTTGTAAAATTTATGTAGTGAGGAGCTCAAGAATAAAAATATTTTAAGCCCCTCATTGTTTGGAAAGTCTTGAACCATAGCTTTAAGGAATTAATAAACTACATACTGAATAACTAAGAAGTAAGGGTTTTGTATTATTTAGGTCTTATTTAGCATTTGTCTTTTCTGTTTAGAAGTAAGGACAAACAACATTAATTACAGTTCCAAATGCTTCTATATTTGGAACACTTGTGTATACTGTTTGAAAATAATACAAATGAAGCACTGAAAGCCTGTCTAAACATGCTCAAGGGAAAAAATGTAAGTATCTACCTGAGCATTAGTTAATGTAGAGAAAAATCATGATGAAATTGAAGAATGTCTTTCCTTCTAATAGAAAGAAGGCACTTGGAAAACACAGATACTCACAGGATCAACTGCTGATAGCTCTATTTTCATGGCCTGAAATTATACCCAGCCCTCTATAAAAATGAAGAAAGCCCTAACACTGTAACAAGAAGACAGAATTTCTTTTCTGCTAGCTGAGAGCAAAGCACTGCAATGGGGAGTTTTTAAGAAGAAAGTTTGATACACAACTGTATTGGGCCAAAGGACTTGCTGTCCTCTCAAGGGCCTTTGTAATCTTGTTTTCTGGGATTCTCTGACATGCCACGAGAAACCCAGAGGAAGGGGTTGAGTTAGACCTTTTGTTTTCTCTGTCTTGTAATTTTTCACCTATTAAAAGTGTGAGCCTCAAAGGAATGGATTCGTAAGGAGGATTTGAAAGAGAACAGAATAGTGCTTGGCTTTATAAGGTTAAAGAGATTGCATTTAGTGAGCTGCAAATTAAACAGTTTGCCATATGAGATGGTAATCAAAAATATTGTGTTAAATGTCATCAGGATAGATGCAAGGTCCATTTAAATGAGGTAGGAAGCTGTATGGCTGTGCTATTGCCATTGTATTGTGTAGAGGCAGCACACGTGTGAAAGCTATTTGTCCACAGTAAATGGTTATTTGTTTATTTGTATTTTCATAGTTGTCTTACAGACCAGGACATGATTTCTTCCAACTTAACAATCCTCTGCATCATGTTTTTAGATATCTATAATTTTCAGGGTCCAGTTGTCCAAAAAAATTAATTAACTTTTTCTCCTTTATTGGAGGCAGCAGAAGCTAGGAGTCTAACACAATATGCTCATGGTTGGATTTCTGGTAATTCAATTTAGGATGTTGAAACTTTATCAGCCTTTGCCATCCCGTGAAGAAAGGGTACCAGCTGTGTGCTTCTGCCCTCTTTCGCTGTTAGCCTTGCAACCTAGTGCTCTTCTCATTTCTATCCATGCCACTGTCTTCCTTCATGATCCACTCTGAGGCAAACTGGTCAAATCTTGCATTTATTGCTAGAATTTTAGTTTGTGTCTTTAACTTTTCAGAGAGAGACCTGGGGAGAATTCATTTAGTTCAGCTGAGGAGTTAGCAGCCTCCTCTCTGACAGCCATTACACTGTCATGACCTGTCCTGCGTGTCTAACATGGATCTATTCATAGTTTTTATATCAGCATGCTGGGCAGGTTTTTATGCTAAATCATCTTTCTTCACTGGTCCGTACTTATACTGCAGCAAATAAAAAGGTTTAGACTAGTACATCGGGCAAATGGGTCTCTTTATGTCCTGCCTTCTCAACGTAATTTTCTGAGTGAATTAAATGGATGGACTAGCAAAGCTGGCCCTGAGACAGAGACATGCTGTGGGGAAGCTATCCCACAGAGGGAACCTTATTCTGCCAAATTGTTCATTGTTTTGTGATATTGGCTGAGTGAGGTCAACGAAAAAACTTCCACTGGTGACGACAAGCAATGTTGGAACTTAAGGGACCAGGGGTAAAAGATCACCTAAGCCAGCGGTCATCCTGAGAGCAGCCTGACTGAAACTCTCAGTACAGCAGGTGGGAAGATCCTCAGGGGGGATGGACCTGGTCCGTGGGAGAAGAGCACCTATGGGCATGAGCCTCAGCTGGGGACCCTGGGCTGCAGCCACCGCACAAGCAGGGAGCAGCAAGTCGGTCCCTCCTCCCAGCAGCTTACAAGGATAAGCAAGAAAACAACAGATGGAGACAGGCAGATGGAGGAACACCAGGAAACACAGAAAATATTAGTCAGCATCATAGGCAGTGACCTCAGCATACCAGAAGTCTAAATGTTGTCAAGTCTTTTGTAGGCATCCCAGAAAAGGAGGGCTTTAAAGACAGCGTTAAAGGAAGATAATGAATTGTTTTGTAGATATTTACAGAGTGGCTCCTGAGCATCTGAGAGAGTGGAAAAAATATGTTTAAAAATTCATTTTGACAATTCTTCAAGCTGCCTAGTGGAAGATTGTATGGGTGGGAGCCGCTTAAGAAGCTTACTCTTGATGCAGAGTAACAGATGATACAAGGCCAGGGGATAATCCATGAAGAACTTCCTCTAAAAATGAGAGAGATGACCTTTAAAGCATCAGTCTGTATAGGTGTGTGTGAGGGGTAGAGAAAAAGAAGATACTTTTTCTGGAAATATGGGAAGGGAAGGAAAGGGGAGGGGAGGGGAGGGGTCACTCCTGTCTGAGTGAGAAAAAAGAGCTCAGACAGCTGACAGTTTTCCTCACTGACTGAAAAAGAATTGGAAGTCCTGGAAAAAAGTGGGTGGCAGTGTGCATTTCTGAGCAATTGGTGGATGATGTTGAAAGAGAACGAAATAACAGAGAACAAGAGCAGAGTTTGGCAAATCTTGAATGAAGGAGAAAAAACGATGTATGCAATAGAAACATAGATGGAGACAAGTAAAAATAACTCATTGGCAGCCCCATGCAAAGGAGGAAGAGTGTGAAAAGAGGAACAGCTAGAAATGGAAGCAGAGAGGACCTCAGCAAGGATAATAATCTTCTGCTCGTGGTAGAAACAGCATTAGACATGGAGACATCATTTTATGTGAGAGTCATATTCTAGAGGGATGGAAATGTGGAAGATAAGTAAGAGGAGCACTCCAAATACAGCAGTGGCTGAGGGTAAGGAGAGAGAAGAGCAATGGATATGAGATGAGGGATGACAGAATGGCAAAACATAGCAGTGATGGCACGTGAGAGTGGGGAGTGACTGTAGGCAAGCATTGGGGATGTGTATGTGAGAAGGTAATTAAACCAGTGCATCTTTTGGTTCAGTTTCGGTTTGGATTCTGTGGCAAGAGAAATCATTCTAGTTTGATACTGTTTTGGGCTCCATTATCTTTCAAAATTGTTATATAGGCTCAGCTCCTATTCAAGAAAAATAAAATATTCAAACCAATTTTTTTTAGAGTTTTAGTTCAGTTTCCTGGAGGTAAAAATGATGTGTTGCTCCAAAAGCTGCTATTAAAGAAGGGTGGTGATAATATAAATGGTCAAATGGAGGCAATAGAAGGAGAGGGATAAAAATGAAAAGGAGAGGAGAAGAAGGCTGAGATGACATCCCTGGGTTGTCACCCAGGGCATCCCTGGACAAATAGATTGAGTTAAAAAAGGCCGATGAAAATGCCTTAAAAAAAAACAATGTTGGAAGACACAGAATAAATAGTGTTTGGAAAAAATCCCATTCACAGAGTGAAAGGGATGCATGCACCTTTTATGCAGCCAAGCAAAATGCAAAACAATGGAGCTGAAAATCAAGTCTGAGAAAAAAGAAAAGCAACTCCGGGAAGAACTGTTAAATAGAAGAGCACAAAAAAGCAAATGTCATCACAGATGAAGTCACAAAGGTAAAAGTGGCAGAGTTGCTAGTTCAAGCAAGCACAGGCTCTTATTTTTACATATTTTGTAATTTAATATAACCTAATGATGTCTCAAACTCAAAACAATTCAGGTAATTCAAAGCTAATCTTTTGAAGACTGAAGGAATACAGTATATACATACATTCTCCCAAGCATTCATTTGGCAGGGAGCCTAGAAAACGCTGGTGTTCTGTGAATGCTCACATGTAGCAGTGTGCTGCCAAAATTTCAACAAGATGGTCTGTCACAAATTTGCCATTGAATTGATGGCACACCTAGTTGGCAGGCAGGATTGGTTGGAAAAGAGAATTTATTTTCAACAGGGAATTCTGAAAAAAAAGAACCCTACACCCTCAAATACAACACCTTTAACTCAGATTTTCTCACAATTTAAGGAAGCAAACAACAAAACCTTGAACTGCGAATTAAAACGTATGGGTATTTTGAAAAATGAATTTTGTTTATCTTCCCAGCTTTTTATTAGCGTGGGTGTGAGGGGTGTTCCCCTTCTTCTCCTGAAACATGTGATGAAGGGAAGTCAAAGTGCGGGGCCTGATAACTTAAATCTGGAAACCAGATGAGCTTTTGATGTTTCAGTTTTTTGACCTATTTCTATGCTTTTTACTTACTGTCTTGTAATTTTTTATTTAAGAGTTCAAGCATCCAACTGAATTATGGCCACCGAACAAGTTCTGCAAGTTCTTCAGAGGGGGGGATGACAGAGGTAGGAGAGAGTTTTATGGGGTTAGAGAGAAGCTGGCTCCTCGAGGGAGCAGGGAGGGCAGGACAGTTTGTGGAGGAGCTGCTGTAAATTCTTTTCAACTTGAAATCTATAAGATTTGATCTTCTTGTGAGATATTTTGACTTAGTGGCTAAGTTTGGCATGCCAGAAATCTCCATTAGACAAGACAGAGATTTATGAGTTCAGCTGGATATTGACATGTATTAGGAAAAAAGCCCTGGTATGTTTGGTTTTACAGGACTCTCATAGTGGAACAAAAGGTACTTTTCCACTACTGGCTTTAGAAAGGCAAGAAAATAATTGTGTCGCTCTCTTTCCTAATTCCCTCACTTTGTTTACTTCCTTAATTTGTCAAAAAATGTTCCATGCTCAAGAGACAACATGCATAGAGTCATAGTATGCCCTTGGATCAAGGCGGATGCCTGACAGTTGGTTCTTCTGGAGAAAAGGAAGAGTCTGAAAAACTTCACCTAGGATGAGTCCACAGGAGAATGGTCCAACGGTAGTACCAATGTGTACCAATGTGTGGGTGGCTCCAAAGACAATGTTATGGAGTAGACAGCTGGTGGACATCCCTCTAGTAAATCAGAGGTGAGGAGGTAGCAAGCTAGAGGCTGCAGATTTGAAATACTGGTAAAAGAGCTGTGTTCAACCTCTAAACCTAAGTGTTACTACTTCTGAAGGGTAATGTAAATACTTTGAGAAGACTCTATAGAGCTTAGTGGATTCAAGACTAAGAAGCTATTCATATTTTCATACTACACATAATGTAGAATATTTAACAACTCTTTAATATTGATGTTGGTGGCACACTGGTAAGCCATACTTAGCAAGTCAATGAGAATAATGTCAGACAAAGAGGTAGAAATCTTTTATCACAGATATATAATAATATTTTGCTATCACTGTTGAGGGCTCTTGCTAGCCTCTAGAAGACAAGTTATTTTCCACACTCATTTCCTCAGAATTAGTGTCAAGTGTTGTTATTGTCTTGTATCTCAGCTCTACATATACTTATGCAAGTAGATGTGTTAATACATTATTAGATTGTATTGTTTAAAAATGTATAGAGATGCCATCTGGTCCAGCTGCTGTGTGGGCCAGTAACTGTTGCATTGCTTTATTTATATCATTTTGGGAATGCTTGCTGTTAGAATTTGGGGCTAATCATGTGTTTGAGAATGGAAAGGTTTAGCTGGCTAGAAATGTTTTCTTGGATAGGAACTGGGTGATGAAAGTTTGAAAGGTTCATTTTCTGTGTTGATGTCACATTCTGTTTAACATCTTGGGGTTGAAAGGTCCCCTAAGTGTTCTGTATTTGTATATGATTTTGATAGCATTTTTTCCATTTAGTTCCATCTGATTAGCCTTTAGCATTTAAGATAATTCACTAGTCAGCCACTTCAAGGGAAATGCTGAATTCCTCTATAGTGCATGCAAATATTTTTTGGATTGTAGGTACATGTTTCAGAGCTGTAAACGTGCATGTTTCGGAACTGTAAACATATTCACTCACGTAATATCCATCACTGACTTGGTCATGGATAGATGCTTGTGGATGTATCCGTCTCGTCAGTCTGTCCCTTCTTGCAGTGCAAAGCAACAAAAGCCAAAAAGGAGCAGCTGAAAGATGAATCAAGGGAGCTGGGTGCTCTTCACCGCAGAGCTATTGAGCAGGGTCTAATTGTTTCATTTGTTCCTCTTCTCATTTGCTGCCACCTTGTTCAGCTAGACTGTAAACTGAGGCAACTGTCTGCTATCAAGTGTTTCTACAAAGTACACCCCAATAAGATCGCTATCTCAGTTAGGGCCTCTGGGCACTATCATATTATAGATAATTAAATATACCTCATGTTTTTAAATTGTTTCCAGTCAAATTTTGTGTTAAAGAATTTTGTTCTGAATTCAGACTGTGTGTGGGATAATAATTACTTATAATTATACTCTATATGATTCCTACAGAGGACAGGGGTTTATACTGGTGTCACAGAGCTCATTAAGTTGTTTTGTATTAGCTTTTTATGAGCATTTTAAAGAAAGGGTGATTTGGAAAGTAAATAGGAAACCTCCATTTTAAGGTAGGAGATTTTGATATTAGGCCAGCTATGCTGCATCGGCAGCATAACTGAAATTCCAGTGATACCTATTAGAGATGAGCTGTCTCTATCAACATCTTCCTATCAAAACCTTCTCTAGTCCAGATTAAAAAGGACTTTTAACTTTAGAAAGGACCCGTGACTTCTCATCCCTCTCTGCTGGTGTGGTTCATATCTGTAAGAATAAAAAAAGCCTTTATTAGCAGATACAAGCCCTGACAAACATCAACAGCGATTTTTCTCTTGGGACAGAAGCACTCAAGTACCTTCCCTGAACAGTCACAATGGTTACCTGAGATAGACCAAACACACTGGAATTTGGCTAAGGTTCTTTTTATGTTAGTAGTTCTTCTGAGAACTGAAGGCTTTTTTGAACGTGCCCAGACATTGCAAAATGCCCTGTGCAGGGCAGTCATTTGTAAAACTAAGGTTGGCTGCTATGAAGAGTCCTGAACAGGAAAACACAGGTGAGAAGGGCTCTACAGCAATTATAACTCAAGATTTTTCACCCACAAATCATAGAAGGGAGACAGTAATGTTGCACCATTGTCTACATACAGGTAGATAAAATCATCCACGTTTGGATTCTACTGAGTGAATGTTGAACTTCTTTGTCAGTTTTTCAGTGCTGCTGTTTTCTTTATTTTAACAATAAAATGTAAATTATTCCTACTGCAAAGTGACTCCAACTCTACCAGGCACCTTTTGTCTAAAGCTTGTATAATAGTGGCTCTCATTTTTGAAAAACAAATTATCTCAACTTATTTTGTGGGAGTACAAATGTGTTCTCCACGCAGTTGATAGGCAAAGTCCTGATTCAGTGGGGTTGCAGAAGATGATTGATTATGGAAGAAGAGTGTGTGGATCCCATGTACGCAGTAAAAAATTTACTCCAAACAAAGGCTGATGGAATAGGCTTGCAATTCAGAATTGCAATTTTTGAAGAAGGGTATTCAGACTCAAACAGAGACAGAAAAGAACTGAGTTGTTTATTTTCCACTGTTTCTCTCATGAAAACATGATCAATGGAAGGTAATGAATGTGTCGTGGTTTGGCCGTAGATGGAAACAAAGGACCACGTGGCAGTCACTTGTACAAATCAGAGTCCCCCACCAGCGGCGTGGCCGGGGGGGGGAAAAAATTGAAACTGAAACTCGTGGGTTGAGACAAAGGTAATTTTAACAAAACAGCACAGGCCACAGAAAATAC
>BJBW01009943.1:768-14148 GCA_004320125.1 Scolopax mira
TCCACAACCTCCCTGGGCAGCCTGTTCCAGGGCTCTGGTTGTAGGTTGAAGTCCCCAACCAGAACAAGGTCTGTCAATCATGAGATTTCAACAAGCTGCTTATAGAATACTTCATCTGCCTGCTCATCCTGTTTGGGTGTATAGCAGACTCCCAGCACCAAATCTCCCTTGTTAGCCTTCCCCTTCATCCTTACCCATAAACATTTGACTTTGTCATCACTGGAATCTTGCTGTATACAGTCAAAACACTCCCTAATGTACAGAGCCACACCCCCGCCTCTCCTTCCTTGCCTATTCCTTCTGAAGAGCTTATGGCCATTCATCTCAGTGTTCCAGTCATGACTTCATCTCACCATGTTTCTGTGATGGCGACTACATCATAGCTGTTCTGCTGCACAATGGCTTCCAGATCATGCTGCTTGTAGCCCATGCTACATGCATTAGTGTAGATGTACTTGAGCTGGGCTCTCCATTTCACACCCATCCTTGGCCCTTTATACCCAGGCTCATTACTGGCGGCCATGGTTTTATTCACTTCTCCCTTGACTTCTAGTTTAAAGCTCTGTCTATGAGCCTTGCTAACTCTTGGCCTAGTACCCTTTTCCCCTTTCGGGATAGGGTTTTCCCATCGTTGGCAAGCATAAATCAAGCTGTAATCATAAAACCCAAAGCCCTGCTGGTGGCATCATCTATGGAGCCAGGCATTGATCTGCCTGATCTTCTTGTTTATCCATTCATCAGTCCCCAAAACTGGAGGGACAGAGAAGAACATGGTTTGTGATCCCAAACCTTTGACAAGCTGTCCCAAAGCCCTGAAATCTCTCTTCATTGCCCTCAGACTTCTTCTCTGTAACTCATCATCGTTTGCCTGTAAGATCAATAGTGGGTAATAATCTGAGGGCTGTATCAGGCCAGGAATCCTTCTGGCTTTATCCCTAACATGGGCCCCAGGGAGGGGCAGCAGACCTCCCTGTGGGAGGGGTCCATATAGGACCCTCAGCTTCCCTCAGACTGGAACTGCCTTTAACTATCGCCCTCTTCTTGCTCCTCACAGAAGCAGTCTTAGTGCATGGAGTTGGCTGCTTCAACAACTCCCTGGATGGGGCTTTATCAGTATCCTCAATTCCCTCATTATCTATCTCCAGAGGCTTGTATCTGTTCTGTACGGGCACCTGGGATGGCAGGGGAGGTCTGGAGGGGACTCTTCTACTACCCCAAGAAGGTACCTGCTTCCATACCCACCCATCCTCTCCTAGTTCTCCTCCTTCTCCCTGGTGACAAGAGGGCAGGGGATCCTCTACCTCTCATGGAACCTCTACCTGTTCTTTTTTCCCTAAGGATGGCAGTGTTTGGCTCCACCAATCAATTTCCCTTTCACATTCCCAGATGGTCCTCAGTCTTTCTACTTCCTCTTTAAGCTCAACCACCAGGCTGAGCAGATCCTTTCCCTGCTCACAGAGCACACAGGAACTGTCTTTGCTGTCCTCCTGCAAGAGTAACAGACAGCCCATGCAGCCCATCTCCTGGACAGCTGCATGTCTCTGCACCAGGTCAGTTTGGGTTGCTTTATTCCTTTTGACTGTGGGTGCAGACCTAGTGGAGACCATCTTGGACGTTTTCTTTCAAGCCTGCCCACCTGCCTGCTCTCCCCTGGTTTCTTCCCTCACACTCACACACCATGCCTCATTCTTTGCAGAGGCCCAGCTTCACCTCAGGACTGAGGGTCTGTTCTCACCTCATTTAAATCTCTTGGCCATGCCCCTTCCGTGCCTGATTGGTTGCCATGGACTTCCTGGTTCTGGCTGGGGTTGGGGCTGTGAGTGGGGAAAGTCCCTGAGCCCTGAAACCCCTCTGTGCAGCGCCATACCACCCCCACCTCGGGCTCATCTGAGACCTTGCCGCTGCCTCGCCAACTTTGGACTTTGGACTCCTGACTTTGTTATCTGGGTGGGTCACCCCCCCGGGAACTAGTCAGCTGCTTGAGTCAAAGAAACTCTACCCTCAGAATTAAATATTAAATTTAAGAGAGGAAGCAAGCACTAATTTCCAAGCAAACTAAAACGAGGCTGTAAAACCAAGTGCAAAACAAAATATTATTATTTATCTGCTAGGAAATCATAATAATGTTTGATCAGGACTGCAGTCATTTGAATATAAAAGGTTGACATGTAACATCATTCACTAATGATTTAATATAAGTAGATGTGAGTCTATAGAATCTTGTGTTTATCATTATGATAGACGTTTGTTGTATTTCCTTCAGTTCTTTAGAAAGTGACTTGTGAGGTGAAAATTATGTAGACTGAAGATCTTTAGTCTTTCCACAGAAGCTCATTTACAGAAGACACTACAAACAATTACTTCTTAGAGGTCTAGGTGACCCAGTTCCTGCAACAATTTATTGAAAGTAACAAAGTTATTTCCTGATGACATGTAACAGAAATATGTACCTTTTTTCCAAAACATTGGGATGCCAATGAGGTTGCTCTTGATAGATTCGATAGGTTGTTGTAATCTATAGGTGCTTCAGTAATTAAATTAAAACTGTAATATCACGATGTTATATTTTAGAAGAAAAACCATATATATTAACAATAGTTATCCTTTTAAACTGAGTCAACATAAAACACTCAGTAAGTTTACAATTCAGTGTGTTTCAAAATTTTCTTCTTTTTTTCATAGTATTTGGACTTCATTACTTTGCTTCTCCAAAGCAGAATAAGGTCACTATTTTGTTCTTGAATGAGAATACAGTTCCATTGCTAATAAAGGTCAAAGTTTATATCCTTCCATAAATCCTGAATATGCTTATTTTAAAGTGATTCTTTACTAAGCTATTTATTTTACAATTCTAGCAGAAAGTCATTTGTGCCTTAATTAAAACATTATACATGGTACAGCCAAGTTTGCTTCAGTCTGGTAGTTTTATTGAGTCTCCCAGTTAACCTAAATTGTCAGAAACAGGAGTTAAATTTCTTCCAAGTTCACAAAAATGCAATAAGAAATAAACTTTTTTCTCAATTGTGATGTATTTTCAACCTGTTAATGAGAATGCACTTTATGATTTGAAGGCAACCGGATGTTTTAGTCAATCTTAGAATGTATGCAATGTGTTTACTTACCTTGATAATAAGAATAGATAGCAAAGATGATAAGGTTTCAGACAGGAAATACTGAAACCTAAAAATAAGAACATTCCTTCCAGTTAGAAAGCACTTACTGAGAAGATAGACTCTTTGGTGTGGTGTTGCCATACAAAAGTACAACATGTGCTTGTCAACTTCTACCACTTTTCATGCAAATACAGTTAGGCTTTTAGCTGTTGAGAGCTCAATTTCAGCTTTTCTGTGACCATCTACTGAGAAATTTTCACACTAATAAATCTGCCTCTCCTTCCTCCTCAAGCTCTTTCTCTCTGACAGTGTAGGCTGCCTCACATGGAATAGAGTCCTTCATGAACTTCTCCAGTAGGGGTGCTTCCCACAGGCTGCAGTTCTTCAAGAACTGCTCTAATGAGGGTCCTTTCCATGGAGTACAGTCCTTCAGGAGCTGACTGCTCCAACATGGGTTCCTCACCAGACACAGGTCCTGCCAGCAGCCTGTTTCAGCAAGGGGTCTGAAACATAGGCTACAGCTTTAGAGCATGTTAACCTGCTGCAGCATGGGGTCCTCCATGGGTTGCAGGGGGACAATCTGTCTCACCATGGTCTTCTCCATGATCTGCAGGGAAATCTTTGCTCTGGTACCTGGAGCACCTCCTCACCCTCCTTCTTCACTGACCTTGGTATCTGTATCTCATATTTTTTCACTCCGCTCTCACAGCTGCTGCACAGTATTTTCACTCTTTCTTAACTATGTTCGCATAGAGGTGCTACCAATGGCTGGATGGTTGACTGGCTCAGCTTTTGTCAGTGGTGGGTCTATCTTGGAGCCAGCTGGAAGTGATTCTGCATGACATGAGTGAAGCTTCTGCTGTCTTCTCACAGAAGCCAACCCCTACAGAACCTTCACAGCTGCCAAAACCTTTGCACGCAAACCCAATATCGGTCAATAAGTCAGAAGGAAGAGCCACCACACAGGGGGATTTTGACAGGTAAAAGACCAGGACAGCAAGAATTACAGGAGGTTTAGCATTGATAAATGTGAAGTCCTGCAGCTGAGACTGAATAACCCCAAGCAGCAGTACAGGCTGGAGTCTGGGTGGAAGCAACTCTGCTGAAAAATCCCTGGGGGTCCTGGTACACCACAAACAAGTTTTAATGGCACTCTAAAGTCCTATTCTGAAAGTTTTAAATTGTATATGCCTCTACTTGGTATACAGAAAATTATCTTTGCCATCAAAGGCATTGGTAGCTGTTAGTCATTCCAGCAAGTGGAAAATGTCAACACCTATTGGGTTAA
The DNA here is from genome assembly GCA_004320125.1 of Scolopax mira. Lineage (NCBI taxonomy): Eukaryota > Metazoa > Chordata > Aves > Charadriiformes > Scolopacidae > Scolopax > Scolopax mira. The sequence continues at coordinate 5,170 of BJBW01009943.1, forward strand.
ACTATTGTCCTATTTTCAGTATCTCAAACACAACTGAGCCATTACATGTGAGAACTCAGAAGTAATGCCTTCTGAGTACTCCCTTCCAAAAGAGGAAAACAAAAAAAAATGAATGGAATAATTGCCATAGGGGAGGAAAGAGAAGCACCTGCAGCAAATAGTAATAGATTGACAATATCCACTCCCCATGTTACATAAACCAAATTCAAAAGATGTGAAATGAAGATGGGCAATATGGCACTTCAGAGACGTAGTAGCATATATATGAGAAATTCTGTGGATGTAGATTAAGCATTTTAGCATATCAATTCATATCTTTAGAAGCAAAATGAGGATCGACATTCCTGTCTGAACCAAGCCAATTAGTCATCTAACCTTGTAAATCACAATTTCTTTTGTGACCTGGAGCAGACAGTTCTTAAATTAACAGAATTAGGGATAGTCCACAAGGTATAATAGCTTTGATTTGTAAGGAACAAAAAGTGAATGTCAAAATATTTGGAAATCCAGTTTAGTTTATTTAAACTCCCAAATCCAAATCACATTTAAATTACACAAACTTCCTTTACTAATTTCACTTACACTGTAAAAACAACTAAAAAACTAAAAAAAAGAAAATAAGATACATGCCCTTGTGGTGGGTTGATCTTGTCCAGCTGCCAACCCCCCACTCAGTTGCTTTTTCACTCATGCTTCTCAACAAGACAGTGGGAGAAAACAAGATGGAAACACTCATGGGTTGAGATAATGGCTGTTTAATATGGAAAGCAAAGACTACATGGGGATGCAAAGCACAAAGAGCAATTCATTCACTACTTCCCATCATGAATCCCATCAGGCAACAGCCAAAACTTTGATGTGTTATCAAAACTGGTTTATCCACCGATGCAGAGCACAGCACTATTTGGACAGCTATGAAGAAAGCTAACTCTAGTCCAACCAGACCCATTACAGCCTCGCACAGTCTTTCCATCTTTCATCTACAACTTTTCCTTCAGGCTGACTTATTTTTAGTCCTTTAGGCAAAGTAGTCATATATTGCATTCAAAAAATTCATTTTAATGTTGTGAACTACTTATTTCCTACAGATAATCTACGTTTTTCCTGAGTTTTATTAGGTCTGACTATAGTCAATTAAATGGAAATATTGACCTCAGTGGTGTTGGGATACAGTTTTATTCTCCTCCCTGGAAATTCTCATAATTTTTTTATCACAAATCAGAGTTTTATCTTATTAAAATTCTATGGTATTATGAGCATAAATATTGAAGAAAAAATCTGTACTAGGAGACATTACTGCCTTTTAGGCATTGCAAGGCCATCTATGGTTTGGGCATGGTATTATTGATATACAAATGTGTATCCTTTTTTCTATAAGCAGGCTCCAAAATTTACCAGTTTCCACCAGGAACACTGAAGCATTAGAACACATCACCAAAGAAAATTATGTAGTAATTTAAAAGTACTCTGAACTTGGCACAGGTATGGCAGACAATATAGTACTTAAACCGTGTTTAGAGTCAATGTTAGTGGTGAAAATGTGCTGTGGTTTAAAATTTGATCAATCAAAATGCTGATATATATCACCTGTTTCACTGATACAGTGCAAATTTCTATGTATATTTACTATAACTTGGAAATCACATGGGGACAAGACAGTTTGATGATATGGGACACTTTTAAGTCATAGTTGGGGCTTTGTTGTGTCTTCATTAACTATGTGTGTGATCTTACTCACAGAGAGATGAAAGTATGCCCTACCTTTGTATCAAAGGAAAGAATTAAAAATAGCCAAGAGCAAGAAATCACTTCAGATGAAGAACTGAGCAGACCTAAATACATCCCTTATTCACAAATACAAATGAAAAAAATAAAACTCAGTGAAAATACAAGTTCATCAAAATAAATACTTTTCTTAGAATGTTTACCAGTTAGGGGAAATTGGGGGGGGAAAAAGTGAAAGAATTCTTGTCCAATAGGCAGCAAATTCATTTTCAATTGGCTCTGAATAGTTTATATTTTAAAATTCCTTATGACAAGAAATGTAAAAAAAAAATAATCAGAATTTAAATTTATAAAATTTTAAATTAAATTCATACTGAAAGCCTTGACTTCAAACTTATTTCAGCTGCATTTCCTACACTTTGTTTCTCCATAAGTGTACTGACTTGATAGGATATTGAATATCTAGAAACCTTGGGAGTCACAGATAACCACTGGAAACTGGTTTGTGAAAGGTAGCTTTGGAAGAGCTCCATCTGAATCTTGATGCTTGATAAAGCCTAGCTTCTTCAGAGAAGGACAAAAGCTTGGTTGCAATGGTTTCAACTCAGGTTTTCATATATTTACTATATTCTTTCCTGTGGACTTGGGAAATGAGCCATTGATTGACATCAAATTTCATAATCCTGAGAACTGCAAGCAATGATCTTGAAGCCTCCTGTCCAAACCTCCCAGACCTTGATAACATCATAGTTTGTGATTATAAGGCTGCCTTTAGAGACCTATTGCACAAAGTCACAAATCCTCAACTCCCTCAGCATCCTTCAGCTGACCACTTTTGCAGAGTAGGATTGCCCTGGAGATATGTAAACCTTGATTTCACATTCCTCAACAAATGACTAATGAAACTAGCATGAAAGGAGGTTTATATCTCATTGAAAGCTCTGTTTCTCCAGTAACTGTCACATTAGTATGAAGCAGTTGGATTGAGAAAAGCCATTTTCTTTAAATACCCCAATCAGATTTTAAAGACATTAGAATTAAGGCCATTTTCCCATGACATATTTGTTTTCCTGCTATTGTTTCCTTAGGCAGATGTAAGGACAATCTAAAGGTTATAGGAATATAAAAATTGTTACACAAGATTGGTTTAAGGAAGAAAGCATATTTGTAACCTCTTCCAAAATTACTATTGCCTGATTGACTGATATAACTGCCAAAACTGTTCCTGAATTTTAAACTCTCATCTTAGGATTTACTGATCTGAGGGCAGGGAGGGAGGAGAAAAGTCCATTAGTAACAAAGGATTTTCCACTTTCATGTATTAGTAGTTTCATACTTCCTTGTTCCCTTGCTACAGAGTTCTAATTTTCTTGCAGCTCTCATTCAGCTCTCTGCATGGGCTGCCTGCATGCACTACTCCAGCTAAGGCCATGCTATTGATTTGTGTAAAGGCAGTAGAATATTCTCTGTGCTAAACATCAACCCTTAAGCTGATTTTTAAAAGAATTTAATTGTCCTCTCTGTGTGGCGCCTAGCTCCCATTCCTCCTCAGTTCCCACAGTTGGTTGAGAACCTCTGTAAGATAAAGTAGTTCACAGTAGTTCACAACTCCAGGCCAGTTTAACTTCTATGTGTAAATACTCACTTCACTTTCCCCTGTGTAAACCTCCCCACATAGAACCTATATGTTACTGATGTGCAGTTTATAATTTTTACAGTTCTGGAAACTGTTCACATGATAAATTTTCCCTCCTTCATCTGTGGAACTTGGGTCACACATGACTTTTGACACAATCTCTCAATCATACTAAAAAACTTTAATTTACATTTTTTGTGTCATCTCTATGGATTAAATGTGACTACAGAAAAAAACACTATTGTGAAATTAGCATTTTTGGAGTAGAACACCCACTTCTGATTAAACAGCACTATATTCCCAGAAGTTAGTATTCTACAACTGGCAAAGTAGGAGGAGATAAAAGACTTCAGAATTCTTATGTACTTTCTAGTTTAAATCCTTTTCTTACAACAATTGGGATAGTCAGGACTGCCATTTGGCAGCAAAACATTTACAAAACAAATTTGTGGAAACATTTCATTTCCCAAGAATCTTGAAGTGTATTGATTATGCAACATCACAGTTAACTATTTGTATGGAAGCTAAGAGTGAAGACAGTGTTGGAAGTTTTCAATAAGCAAGGAACAATATTATTGGGATAAATTTTAGAATATAAACTTGTACGTTATTGTATCCATTCAAAAAGTGAAAATTGCATTCGACAGAAGTAATTTGATAAATCTGGGATAGGCAATTTCTAACAGGAAGGATTCTGAAGGCAGTATCTTAACAAGATGAAAAGATGAAAACAAAGCTTCAGCCAACTTTTCTCGCTCTTCTAGAAGTCCCACCCACTTCACCCTTTTTCATCCCTCTAATCTACTACCCTTAATGGCTGGTGTTCATGAATTCCATTGAAGGTAAGGAAATAGTCTCAGAAATGCCTTCAGAACTTTCAAAATACAACATCAACAGTGCTGTGAGGAGACTGCTGGTTTAATATCTTCAGAGTGGTGACACTTGTTCCTGGCTCCTGCTTTTTCCAGCCAGCAATGCAGTCCAAGCAGAGAGAGGAACAAATAAACAAAAAACCCAACCCCAAAATACCTGTGGATGATTTCTGAAAAAGAACACATTGGAAGCTGACATGCACCTGCTTCATTGGATCACAGTATTCCATCTTATTATCACCAATACATATAAAACTTTTGAAAGACAATTTGCAGACATTTTGCATAACTGCTCATCTACTTATTCTGCATCTTAGAAGGAGATGGTATCATATCTTTCAATTTCTAAAGACTTTCAGAGAACTGAAAGTTATTCACAAATAAGAATTGGCATGCTTGAAAATATGTGCTACATTTGCTTGAAAAAGGCATAAAAAGCGTGAAATCCACCAGCCTATGATCTGATAAATTGGTAGATGGTAATGACCAAAACATTTCCGATCTCAGTTTCTACCTCCTTCATACTTTGGAATTGTACTGTTCTCCATAAACTTAGTCCATTTGATAATTAATTATATTTTCATTTTCCAAATACAGGAATGTGACCAAAAAGTTAAAAGATGTTCTGAAGCCCATACTGCTTTCTCAAAGCACAAATTATTTAATGTATTTAAATTATTTCAAAATCTGACCATACCTGCTGTATTACCAAGAACAGAATGAAAGTATTTCTCTCCAAAATCCATTTATTTATTTATTTATTTTTAATAAGAGATTTTCACTTGACTAAGAGGGGTGAGATCTGGTAAATTGGAGAGAAATGAATAACACTATAGATAGTATATAGCTAACTGGTGTTAAGCCCACTAGATCCAAATAAAACTTGAAATACTTTTCTATGTTTCACTATGTTCACAAGGGCCTAATCTGAAATTGAATGATAGATGTCTGGACAAGTACCAAATAGTCCAAGTAGCAAGCTGGCTCAGGGAACAAGAATTACTTTTTTGGAACTGCTTCCTATTAGCAAATTCATTCAAAGGAAGATACTAAAAATAAGGGCCATAGAGAGCATTCCACACCGGGATAAATAATTTTTTTTAAGTTAATAAAATATCACATCCTTTCCTTTATCCCTAGTAGAATTAATGCCCGATCAAATTTACAGTTATTTGCCTTTTGATGTATGAGTTACTGGCCTCTGTGTAACTCACATAGATGTGAATCATCACATGAAAACCATCACCTCAGCTGGTGTTAACGATGAGATTAAGGATAATATATAAAACATTAAGTAATATAAGGGATTCGTGTTACTGTTGCTGTGCTATTGTGCATATACATAGATAGATGACTGGCTATCTTTTTATTACCCAGATAAGAAGAATGATATAAGAAACTGAAAGAATAATAATCCCACCCTATAACATACTTTGTGTCTATTCAAATGTTATCTAAAGCAAAATCTTTATTGTCACCCAGGAGCTATCTTCATGAATCATTGACAGATTATAGCAAATTTAATCAGCAGTCAACATCTTTAGTGATTAATTTCTTTAACCTGGACTTGGAAGTTTTTCTGTAAGGTTTTCTGTAATTATATTAAATACACGGCTGTGACAAGCATGAAACATTGGCATGTACATTGTATATGTAGGTCCCTGCTCTTCCCCTTGACATACTTGCTTTGGACTCAGTGGAAACTTTGTGAGAAGAATGTAATTCAGAGAAGACTGAAGCTGACACAACAATTAGTTTTCTGAACAACAGTTTCCAGAATTCCCTAATGGTGCCAGAAGGCACTGGGGATTCAACTGCTCATTTTTAAACTTTCTTCTTCTCCAGAAACCTATCCCTAAACAAATCTAAGTAACTTTCTTTCCTAACTAGTCTGTGTTAAATTTCCAAAGGTTTTCTTAAATTCAAATGCATCTTTGTCTGGAAAGTTTTAAACAACTTTCAGACCTCTCCATCCTTGCACACACATGCTCATATATATGCATTATATACATTAGTGGTCCAGCTTAGTTGATGTCCAGAGTCTTAAGAGCAGAGGAGGGATTGGCTTTCCTTTTTGCAGTAGTCTCAAAAACATTATTCCGAATTAAGGTCAAGGGACTAGTTCACCAGAACCATTGCTTTGTGTCACCAGTGATTCCTAAAGAGCCATATGAATGCAGACAAGTGCATGAAGAGGATAGAGAAGTGTATTCTAACAGAGGTGGTGAACAGGGCTCCATTAGGTCACCAGAATCAGAATCCAACCCCTTCACCCAGCTCCCATACTGCTTTCTGGTACAATGAGTAACTTAATCTCCCTGTATTGCAGTTCTCATATTTAGATAAATCATACACCTCTTTCATTTTCAGTCATTCAAACTTAGATTGCAGAGTATTAGGCAGAAAATATAGCATGTCAAGCATAACTGGATGTTTATCTCACCTGAGGCCTTCAGATACTTCTGCAGTATAATAAAGAAGAGAAGAATTAACACCAATGTGTACACACTCTTTCAGTATTAATTATATGTAGTAAATTCTGAAAGCTTGGTAGATCTTGATATTTTCACTAGAAGACAGTGCTGTTTTCTTTGTTGTATGTTAAACTTTAATTAAGGTGCAAAACAACAGGAGAAAAGGTAAGAGGGAAAGGACTAGACTTAAGATGTAACCTACACACTGTCAGAATTTCAAGACAATCCTTTTCTTGTCTTGAAACTCACCAGTGATTATCCTGATTTATGCAGCAGTAACAAATATTTGTTTCCTGAAGTCTTTTCCCCTTGACTTACTGTAGGCCCAGTTTCACCCTTATCTTACAAGCAAGTTAAGCAGTTTGTCTGAGGTGATGTGAGGACTAGCTCATTTCTGGAACCTCCCTGTATAGCTCTTTCACTCTTGGGAGAGAGGGGTTAGATGGAGTAATAAGGAAGTATGACAATTTCAATTGCTGAATAATTATTGCTAACACAATTGACAAAACATAACTCTCTGAAGGATTTTGGAGAATCATTTAAAGTCTATGTGCCAGAGTAGCCAACACAAAGTGTATTAGTGCCCTACAAAGTCATTCTGAAACAATTGTCACTTCCTTATATAATTGAATTCAAAAAATCAGAATAAGAACCCAACCCTTATAAGTGATTTAATACATTTTCATTTTGTATAACTTAGAATTATTGAAGTGATAAACTTGAAATGGGGAATTAATTAACCTTTATTGCACTGTTAGTGTTTTATTCACAAGAGAACTTCTGGACATACAGTGTAAGGTAATAGCTGTTAGATTTTTGTTACTCTTGTTAATTTGGTAATTAAAGTTCAGTACTGAAATGTAAAACAATGCCTTCACAATGCAAAAAGAACTTCCACATAAACTGTGACTCACTGAAATTCGTTACAGATCCAATATGATCCTAGACTTTAGGTAAATTTCCTATAATAGTTCTAGATCGTTGGAAAGATAAATAGAATGAGCAGCAGTGTCTTAAGAACACCTTACTATAGTTTATTATTATATAAGAACACCAACATTATAGTCAGCTTTGTGACTGTGGTACCTGAGGTGACCAGGACAGTTCCCCTGTAATACTTGCCCACGATTCTTTGCCTTGTCTTGCAAACTTCATTGAGTTAAGTTGCTTTCACATGCAAAAGTTCTAAACCTCACTCTTCATGGAACTTTATTATTCATGAGACTGGAACAAGTGCTATATGTCAGCCACCCAATTAGTCTTCTGTAATGCACTTTCAATTCCAATACTATTGCAACAGCTCATTGCAGAGTTAATGGGGCTGGTTGCAACAAGCAGGCGTACACAACTGGGAAAGGATTCTTTCTTCCAAGAGTGAATACTTCGCTATTTTTTCACGTGGAGTTTGTTTCCTGTGTTTTATGACTTTGTCCTAATCCAGATGTAAAATTCCTCACTAATTCTTCCAACATAATCGTGGATAGAGTGATGCACGCAGCACAAGTGAAAAGCAGCAATATATTTATTAATAAAAAACTTAGATTAACACTGCACTCGTGAGATCCCACCTGGAGTACTGCGTCCACCTTTGGAGTCCTCAACACAGAAAGGACATGGACCTGTTGGAACAGGTCCAGCAGAGGGCCATGAGGATGATCAGAGGGATGGAGCACCTCTCCTATAAAGCTGAGAGAGATGGGGTTGTTCAGCCTGGAGAAGGGAGACCTTATAACAGCCTATCAGTATCTAAAGGGAGCCTACAGAAGAGCTGGAGGGACTCTTTACAAGGAAGTGTAGCAACAGGAAAAGGAGTAATGGTTTTAAAACATATCACTCCTCTATTTCTAACAATGAAAATTTGATCCTGGTGATCACCTTGAATACTATTCCTATGCCATGATAGCATAAAATATATTGCCCCAGCTGATGTAGTGTGCTCCTGGGTCACGGTCCTGGGTACACACAACCCCTGCTCTGGCCTAAAAAAGAGCAACAAAACTGAAGCTGCTCTTCAAAGTTGGAAATATTTTTTGAAGTTAATTAGGTAGTTTTCCATAGATTTTTCAAATGACAATGTTGTGCTATAAAATAAGATTCATCAAATGGAAGTGTTCGTGGACAGCCAGCTTAACATGAGCCAGCAGTGTGCCCAGGTAGCTAAGAAGGCCAATAGTATCCTGGATATTATCAGGAATAGCATGGCCACCAGGAGTAGGGAAGTCATTGTGCCTCTGCACTCAGCACTGGTGAGGCCTCACCTTGAGTACTGTGT
>BJBW01009944.1:213-15167 GCA_004320125.1 Scolopax mira
AAATGTGTAGACATGGCACTTCAGGGCATGCTCTAGTGCCCAAGATTATTGGTCTGTGATGGGGTGTTGGTGTGGGGATTAGTTGGTGGGTGCTTTTTTTGTGTGTGGGTTTTATGGGTTTGGTTTTTTTTGTGTGTGGTTTTTTTTAAAGGTTTTTTGTTTGGTTGGTTGGTTGGTTTTGTTTTGTTTTTTAATGTGGTTGGACTCGATGATCTCAAAGGTCCCTTCCAACCACTAAGATTCTGTGATCCTGAGAAGAGGAGGTAGGATCCTCTCAGCCCTCTTTGAGCCGCGAGAAAGTAGGTGAAACAGCCAAGAACAAACATTTTGTGAATAAGTATTAAAAAGAAAATAAAAAAACCCCACCTTCCAAGCACCCTTTGAAAGCTCCTGAGCATTGGGAGTGATGCAGAGCTCTGTTTAATGGACACCCCCCCCATGTACCACAATTGATTGCAGTGAGATTACGATGCCATTAAAATTCACTCTGCCCATAAACTAACGCTGTGGAAAATGCTGACGTTTATAGCGGCTCCTACAAGAGACATATTTCAGTATGAAAGTGAGTCCTAATGTAAGAACTTTATTTAGGTAAAACAACATCCAGGGAGGGGGGAGAGGAGGAGGAGAGGTGGTGGCAATTGCAGAGAATTTTATTTCTTTCAACTAATGGGTCTACGGATGCTAAATTTAAAAGACATTTTTAATAAATCTATTGGCCTTTGACAAAATCAATCCAAACCCCATAAACCAAGAAGTCACCCACTTGGTATTAATGAGGCTACATTTGCATTTATTTTTCCTTTACACTAGACAAACCATTAATTTCGTGTTTATGCTTCCTTTGAAGTCTGAATGCTTGTAGATAGATGGCCACATCAAGTCTCCTGCTGCTACATTAATATTTTGCTATAAATGATAAATTTGACCATTTTCTACAACACCCCTTTTTTCTTTAAGAAAGCTGAGAAAATGCGAGCAATAAGTCTTAAGCCCCTGAAAGCTTAGCTGTTTTTTTAAATACTCTGCAGTCATTGATTATTAAAGCAGTCATAGCTTTAACTTTGGGTTGCATTTGATGGCACCCAGCATTTTGCTGCTGTAAATTGAGAGACGTTCATTAACCAATCAGGGTCACTCTCTTTGCAAATCATCTTTCATTTGACCGATGTAAAAACTGGACGTGGCCAAGTCACCTCTGCTTCACCCCATCTCTGGCCTCTGAAGGTCTCTGGTTACATCTTCTGGTTGCTTCCATGCAAGTGAAGTACATCTTTGTGCCCCATCAGGACAGCAAAGATGCCTTTTGCCAGTTTTACAGTAATTCACGCTTATTTTGTGCTTTTCCTTTCAAGATGCCTTATTACCCCCACAACTTCCAGGGAGCGACGGGTATCAGCAGCTCCCCAAACCACCAGCTCCTAGAAACAAAAGAAAAAAAAACCCTTCTGAAAAACTTGCAGGAGCCTAGGATGTAGGAGGGAGGTCCAACTGCCACAAGGATGATGGGAAAGGTTTGTGAGTTTTAGGAGTCTGGACTCTTCTTTTAAATTGGTCCCAGATCCAGGGAAGGGCAGAGGTTTGGTGATGCTTCATGTCCCAATGGTTGATGAGGGGCCAAGAACGGTTTTCATGAACTTGATATGAGTGGATTTGACCCTTCTGGTGTGGAGTGGGGGAGCCTAAGAGGCAAGAGGGTCTTCCAGCGAGTGCATGGAGAAGTGTGGCTTCTCCCTGCTTGGAACTGTTCTGTGCACAGGCTTTCTGGACAAGGAGTAGGGACCTGAGCATGAATTAGCAGATTAAATATCACTTCTTTATTTATTTTATTTATTTATTTTTTATGAAGCATCTTTTATAGCTGTGCTGGGGTTAGTTTTCATATAACCCTTGTTTATTTTCTTTGCCAGATGGAGTTTATGGAGGAGGGAAGGGGTGTTATATCAATAGGGGAGTGGCTATTGACACTTACTGCTATGAAGTGCCTTTATGTGCTTTCAAATGGCAGGATTATGCTCCGGGTGGCTTGGTGCCTGAATTGTCTCATGCTCTATTAACAGCCTAGATATGGAGGCGTGAACTGATCTTGGGGGTCTGACATGAAAGAGGATTGAGTATTGAATGTGCAAGTTGCACCCACTCTGGCTTTTTCTTTGCCTTTTTTCTTTTTCTGTTTTTTTTTTTTTTTTTTTTTTTAAATTGAATAAACCTTCTTGCTTCTACAGATATTATGGAATTCAGCCCGTTGGGGTTCACACCTCCCTTGCAGCATCCCTGGGAAGGACTTCTGCAGCCCAGCGGTCCCACACGTCCCTCGCTAAGGGTTAGGCTGCTTAATTCAGGAGGTTGGCACGAAAACCTGGGGACTTGTTTTCAACAGTTGTGTTATAATTTCTAATCATTCTCATTCAGCTCCCAGAGTCTGGGCTTGAAAGGTGCACATGTCCAAGGTTCACGCCGAACCGGTCAAATGAGAAACATGCTTAAAAAAAGGCGTAACACCTCGATTTAGGTCGGTAAAGGATGTGACGTTTCAGAAATAACGTTGATCTCGTGAGAATCTTGCTTGAGTTTCCCATCTTGGGCAGCAGCTCTGATAAACAAAGTCCTAAGGCAGGTTTTGTGCCAACTAATCTCTCCTGGCATCCAAGATTCGTGCCCAGTGTTTAGCCTTCCTCCAGCTGGCCCCTCTTTTTTTGCCTGCTGTCCTGCTATCTGCTCACATTCTGAAGACTGTGGATGTCTTCTGGATATCTCCATGGATTGTGGGTTTTTTCCCTTCCCCAACAAGCATGAACACGCTGAAGATCAAATGAATGTGGTCAGCACTTCCCGTCAATAATTAGAAATGAAAGCAAGCATGAAACGAGTAAGTCTGAGTTATTCTCATGAAAAACTGAAGCTCAGATAGGGTTTTCAGAAACCAGCCTGCTGCCTTTAATTTCATATTATGACCTCTTTTTTATTATTTTTTTTTTCTTTGGAAAAAAAAAAGTCTAGTGTCTAAAAGCTTGGGAACCACTCCTTCCTGACACTTCTCACTGTCATTAATGTCTCTTCTTGTACCAGTGTCAGAAAGGGGCTGGATCTGAGGGAGATCCTGGGCACTGGGGATCCTCCCCACCGCTTCTGCAGGAGCTGTACTTGTGCTCTGGGAAGGCAGGTTAGCTGAGAAGGAGACATCTCCCTGCAGCCCTCAAAATCTGCCTTTGAGTGGAGCCACAAACCAAAGGAAACCTTCCAAGCCGCAAAAACAAATGCAAACACAAAGCCCAGACGATTTTAATGGTGGTAGTTATTAAGGGTTTTGCTGCACCTTGGACCCGTCAGCTTGTACTGCTCAGGGGCAAGGCTTGGAATAACCAACCTTTGTGTGAGCAAATCACTCATTTTCACCTCTGGCCATCCTCTCCTGCTCTGATGTTCCTGTGTGTGTTCATAAAAGGATATGGTTAAAAACATCACCACAGCTTTAAGCCTCTGCTAGAGCTGGAACGTGTGCTGGTCAAAGAAGAAGCAGACCCAGACTGGTGGCTAGTATCAGTCCTAATTCTTCTCATTGAAGAAAATTAAGCAGAACCCTCCCCCTTATAGAGATGCTCTTCTGTATGACATAGAGGCCATCACATGTGGGGTGAGGCAGTGGGAGATTGCTCAGTACTCCACAGATAGTTCCATCTGTGCATCATCATCATCAATAACCTTGTCATTATACGGTTCTCTGTCAGTTCTTGGGGCCTGGACTGTAGCTGCTCTGTTGGCCAGTGTCATCATTCATTTACTCCTTGATAGATCAGTAGCAGTTTTTCTTATTCCCATTGGCCCCTGACGCCAGCACCTGCCTAAGGGAACTTGGAAATGGGGGATCTTTGAGGTAATTCAGAAGGACGTGATGTCTTTGCCCTGCTTCCACTGCAGATCACAAAGTGAGAGGACGGTAGCAGAGATCCCATGTGCCACAGGCTTGCTTTCTTCTTGTTTGCAGTTGGATCCCTGCCCAAGAAGAGACCATTTGAGGACTGTGGTGCCCCAAACTTGTCTCATCTCATCACGAGCACCAGGGACCAGGACTTCCCACCATCCATCCCAGATGCATCCCGGTGAGTCAGGGTGATGAACGAGCCAATGCCACGGATTCTTCCAGATATTTCTGCTGGGAGACGAGCTGCTGGGTTGTGCCCATCCTTTCAAACCAGAGCTTGAAAGATGGAAAGGGAGGGAAACAGAAAAGAAGAGAAGGAAGCAGAGTCACAAAGACTGATAGTTTGATAGAAAAGGAAAATAGTGCTCCCCCGTCTAATATCTGCCCTTTATTCTGCATTACAATAAGTTGAGACTTTCAGACTGGACACGATGTTGCCGGAATCAAGGTTGAAATTAGTTTTCAGCCATTCATTCATAACTGTTATGTTTCCAAAAGAAAAAAAAAAAAACCCAAAACAAAAAACCAAAGAGGGAGAGAGAAGGTGGGGGAAACAAAAGTAAATACAAAAAGAGAAATGTTAACATGTGTGGCGCAGAATGTATACAGCAGACAAAGCTCTGCTTGTTCTTCGACAATGGTTTTGAAAAGCAGGTGTCATAGCAGCTGTACAAGGTTAAAGCACAGGGACCATTATGTACAAAATGAGTGAGTCTTTATCCAGAGTCTGCTTCAGCTCTTAAGAATGTGCTTCCTATTGTGCCAGTGTTTGCTGGAAGGACTCCATCTATACAATGGAGAAATTTTTCATTCTCACCTTCCCCCAACCTCCGTTCCACCATCCAAATCTACAGTTATGGATATAATACAGACCTCTGGCATTCAAGGTCCTCATTGCCCTATACTTCTGAAACAAAAGCTATTGTGCTGCACCATGAAAGCCTGCCTGTGGCAGAATAAAGCTGTTCAGCAGCGGACCCTGAGAGAGTATTTCTGAGACTCTCTCTAAAGTTAAAATCCTGGCGAAAACAAAACACTTCCAATTAAAAATGTTCTCTCATTTTGTTTTGTGTTTTTTAGTTTCCTTTTCTCTCTCTCCCCCTCTTGGAGATGTTCAGAGAGATGCTCATATGAAAAGGCAAGTGACCTGTCCTTGCTTTCATTCTCAAAGGGAGAAGATGGAAAGAGAAGCAGGAATGCACAGCTTGGGAGACAAGCAGTATTATTTAAAGAAAAAAAAAAAAAAAAAGAAAAAAAAAAAGTTAGAAACCAGGCCAGGACATATTTTCTTCCCAGTGGGCAGTGTGATAGGCTGATGCACTCTGAGATAGAATATCTCAGGCTCTTGTATCTTATATATCCAAAGATATATCTTCTATCTTTTGGTAATAACAAGCTTAAGGTGTAATAGGAGAACTACCCCATTCCCAGGTCTTTCATACCCTTCCCAGCCAGCTTGCCCCAGGTCTCTCCTGGAGGGAGCATGGCAAATGGTCCCTATGTTAAAGAATTCGTCCCCAGGGCCTGTATTTTAGGTACAGCACTGTCACAAGGTGTAAGGAAAGCATGGAGTTGGTAGCTGTTCCTCCTGCCTGACCCCAACTCTGTTGAACCTTGCTGAAAATAAGCCACCAGAGCCTGGGCCACCAAACACATGCTGAAGTGAAGAAGAGATCAGTGGGCATTTTGCTGTCACCACTGGGACAAACCCAACCCCTTATTTCAGAAATATTGTCCCTGTGGGACTATGGGGGCCTTCTTTCTGTGGGATGTGTTTCCATGCTCGTGGTGTGGAGCCTCCATGCAGCTGAGGAGGTTGTGCAGCTCGAGTCTGCCATGTGTTTGGAACGAGTCAAAAACTGGCTTGTGAACAAGCTGGCAGGAGGGCTGGTGCCTCCAGGATGGTGCTTCACCCATCTGCACCACAAATTGGGTTTGATGAGGTGCTAGAGGTGGAAAATGCTTGGTGGAAAGGAAAAATGGGTGTGAGAGGGTTATTCTAATACCTGAGATCTGCATCCTCTGTGGGTCAAATTGCTCGGGATTATTATCTTTGGGATTGGGAAGAGATAATAAAATGGGTGTGTGTGCAGATAGTTTGGACATAATTTTTCTGTGGCTGGCTGTTTTGAGTATTGAGTGTTGCATTTAGTGCATATCTAGTGGGGGCCTGGAACCAAGCAAAGGAAGCTTTGATGCAGGCACTTGCTGCAACCCAATGCAAGCCCACCTCTGTGTAAGCCATATTTCTCTGAAGTCTCTGCCTAACTTATTAGTGACAGCAGCATCCAGCAACTTTTTACATCCATGACACAGAGATGGCTGAATTGATTGAGGTTGATAACGAGGAGGAGTTAAGTCCCAATGCTCAGAGTCCAGCAGATGACGAAGGCTGGAGTGGTTCTTCTTCCATCCTTGGGCACTTGGGGTGGTATCTCAGATGCCAGCAGGGAGTGCCCCCGTGAGCATCCTCCTCTGGGCTTCTTTCCAGCACATCCTCCTCACTGATGACTTCCCCTGCAGTAAGGAGGTGGTTTTCATCAGGACCTGCTTGTGCTGTATGGTATGGTTTCCTCTTCTTTCAGCGGTGATTGGAGTACATATGATCAGATGCAGGTGATATGCACTGGATCTTGAGCTTTGTGTGTGTGTTTACAGTGTTGGGTAGCATCTCTTGGAATGTGGGTTACTGTTACCTACCACACTATATACTAGGCTCTGAAGTTCCAAACTAAAGGCAACAAGACAGCGGGACAGGGGAAATAAGAGTGATTCACAAGTCAATGGCAACCACTTTCAACCACAAGATCCCCAAAATAGTACCCAAAGCATTTCTATATTCACCAGTGCAAGGCCCTGAGGATAAAAAGCACCTGGGATGCCATGGTAAAGATTTTGCTAGCTGCTCTAGGCATGTTGGTGACCAGTTAGATCACTCTAAGTGAAGATGAACATCAAAACTGTGTGTGGGAGAGGTTCTCCAGTGCTACAGAGGTTACAGCACCCTGCAGCACCTCCTGCCATCTCTCACCCTCCTTTCTCTCTTACAGTGGGGAGGGACTAAGGCAGGGTACCTATTTCTGGAGGTCTTATATCTATGTCTTGGCAGCAGCATTTTTGGTCTTTGGTCTACAGCTGTCCATCCTAGTGCGGTAGCTTCTGAAACTAGTGCCTGGCTTGAGGTTTGGGTTTATACTTCAGAACTGATTTTACTACAAATCAACTTGTCTTGACACTTTGCCATGCAAATGCATTTAAAGAAATCTTCCAAAGAGCCTTGTATCCAAATTGTTAGAAACACTTGGCCCTAGAGCTATATGTTCCTGAATCCATTTTATTCATGTTTCATTGCAATCACCTGGGTGCTAATTAAATACCGAATTTAGGGAAGGGTTGCATTTGTTGCATCTTTACGCAGCAAGGTGTGTGTGGGGTCTTCTGAATGTGGGGTCTTCTGAGTGTGGGGTTTATCCCCAGTTTGATTTTCCTCTGGTACTGGTATTAGCAATCCTCTTTGTAATGCTGTGACAGGTCTCTGCAGGATCTGTTCATGCTGTGATCCTTGAGGAGCTAATTCCACCTTGCAAATCACAGCTGGGCCATTTCCCCACTGCTCTTGCTTCACCTCATACCATGAGGCTGAGAATGAGTTAGTGCCAGGGAGGAGGATGGACATCATGGCTCGGTCCCTGGACATGGAGGTTTTATGAGCATTACAAACCACACTTTTGACCACTAAGGTAGAGGGACAACAACTGCATCGTTAGTTCCTTCTGCATGACACACTTCCCCCCATCATCCCCCGTTCCAGGTGAATGCATGTCTTCCAGAATAAAATGTAGTGACAAATGGCTCACGAATAGGTTTTTTCTGCTTTTCATGGATAGCTGCTGGGCAGTATCACCTTTCTCATAAGAGACTTAGCGGATTTGGAGTTCTTGTGTGGTTTCAAGGCAAAGGGAGACATGCAGCTAGAAAATCAAGCTGATGTAGAGAAATAAGCTAATGAAGTGAGATCACAAAGTGTGCAACCCCAGCTGGTTGCATCTTTCTCTCCAGTTACCTTGGTAACTGTGTAGTGATATGATGTTGCTTGGTTTTGTATCCTTCAAGTGAAAGAAGCTCAAAGTACCCACCACTGGCAAAAAAAATTGGTAAGATATCACATTCACTACAAAACATAACAATTAAGTTATGGACTAGCTAGATACGGTATTGAAAGGGGAAATGTATCTTCCCCAAAGCCTGGATAAAAGGACTTCTATTTTTCTATGAGCCAGCAATTTAGTGCATCTTTTGATGGAATTTCTTAGGGCCTAATCAAAGGGACCACAACAGGACCACTTCTTTTTTCAGTGACGTGGTTAACTGAATCTCTACACTCTTTCAGTCGTAGGCCTTTCTGCTGATGACAATATTGGTTAAAGAGAGATATGGACTCCTGCTCAATTGAAACAGGACTGAAACTATATTTGGATGGGGATGGACTTTCTTAACAGGGATCCGAAAAACTCCCAATGGTGTAGAAACTCTCAGACAGATGATAGATATTGATTCATAATGGTGGTGCATCTGGGCAGATTTGGATCCACCAGCCACTTTGTGTGCAGTTGGCAAGGAGCTGCTATGGACCCACCATCAAACACTGAGTCATTGCTTCACTCAAAAGATGTCAGTTTGCATCCCAGTTACTTTCCCTGTCACTCCTCTGGTTCAAAAGCACTGGGTAAGATAATTTAGGATGGTCAGCATGGGGAAATGGAGCTTTATCTGGGTGTCCTACCTGACCAACCACCAACTCTTGCTTCTGTATCCTCCTTTTCCAGTCTCATTTGTGGGACCTGACCCTGAGGTCTGGGGTAGTGGTGCCATGAGGGCACAGTGCTGTTCATATGGTCTGAAGAAAACCGTGGTCTTCTTTGGACTTTCTTGGTCTCCTTGGCCCAAGAGTTTCCTTGGTCTCTTTATAAAACCTGCAGCAAACTACTTAAATGAAATGTGCTATGTAAATTGAGGAACAAGAAAAGCAGATGGGAAAAGCAGTTCAAAGGGAGACAATCCAACTGTGAGGAGAGGATGTAGCGCTCCTCCACTGGGGGGTAGAGAATGCCCAAATAACTTGTTCATAACTGAATGTCATCTCCTTTCCAGCCTCCCCACCTGCAGGCATTGGAACAGCATGAGAAAAGTTAAACTGGGAGTATTGTCAGCTCTAGATGCAGAATCTGAATGGCTGGAATTTTGCTCCAGGTAAACCCAGGGCCTCTTGGGGGGAAATGGGAATTCCATCTTTGGACTGGCCTCTTTTGCCGTGCTGTTTCCTGTGCAAAGCCTTGGAGGTTGCCATCCCTGGAGGTATTTAAGAAACATGTGGACATGGCACTTCAGGGTATGCTCTAGTGCCTGAGATTGTTGGGTTGTGTCTGTTTGTGGGGGTTTTTTTTTCGGTTTATTTTTGGGATTTTTTGGTGGTCGGACTCGATGATCTCAAAGGTCCCTTCCAACCATGAAGATCCTGTGATTTTATGAGTGTGAGGCTGGGATGCTTGGAGCTGGGATGCTCAGTTGGGTTTAGAAGCAGATGCTTTGGAGAAGAACAGGGATGTACATGGAGTGTTGTCTCCTTGTGCCTCCAGGCAAAGTGTCAGAGGTTCCAGGGGTGCTGGCAAAGGTTTTAATCAAAAAGTCCAAACCTGGCCTTAGAAAAAGCACATAGTTTGCCTTTGCCAAAACTATGAAGCAGTTAAACTAGAATAACAATCAGAGCAACTATCTCGCCAGCATAAACATCTAATAATTGGCTTTTAAAGGAAAAACCATAGCCATGTTATTAGAGAGAGAACAGGCAGAAAGATCAGGGCAGGGGCAGGAGCGCTGATTTGAAGTTTGCAAAGTCCTGAGACCCGTCTGGGAACGCATGGAGAGGAGGAAAAGCAGATGGGACACTGATATGGTGCTGTGGCCAAAAGCTGGTCCTTTGGGAGGAGAGTCCAAGGATGACAAGAGGGATGGACAGGCAGGGGGAACTCTTCCAGTCCCCTGAGCAGGTTTGCAGGTGCCTGTTGTACGGTCAACAGTGTGTGCCCCTATTGACAGCACAGCCCGGCGAGTCGATAAAAAGGAGGGAAGGCAAAGAAGAGCAACAACACACCTGAAATGGGCTGGAAAGACTGAAAAGCCTAACTATGTAAAGGTTGGCTAACCAGTGTGCTGGAGGGAGGGAGCAGCGAGGAGGAGGGAGGTGGACAAGGCCAACGAACGGCCTTCTTAGATACTTTTTTTTTTTCTCGTTTTTCATTTTTATCTTTAATCTGTGTTCAGTGGTTCTTCCGTGTCTCAGATGAAGTAACAGAGTTCTCCCACCAATTAACCCACCAGCCCTTTGCACCGTGCCCTGGAGGGGTGCCCCTGTCCTGCTGGTGGGAACCCATGTGCTGTGGGGCACAGGACACGTGCGTGGGCGCCGTGGCCCCTTATCTTTGTACCATCTCCTCGAAGCACCGAAGCAGGTCTCTGGATGGAAAACGGCAGAAAATTCCTCCAGACAATAAAATGATTCAATTTACTGCCTGTAATAGGGGAAGTCTGTCACAGCTGGGCAGAAGAATTCAGGCCAGCACTGGATCGATGAGTTTCTGCTGCCATCCTGTGGCCACGGTCCACGTTGCTTTGCCTGGAACCCAACATCTCTCTTTTTTCTGAGCTATTTCTGGTTTGAGGAAGGTGGAGGCAGAATTCCCTCGTGTTCCCTCAGCAGCTGCCTGCATCCACACTGCTGCTGTGGCATCTCCCTGCCATGTGCATGCCATCGCTTGGTGCTTTTCCCTCACCAGCCTGATAGTTTTGCAGAAAAAAAAAGAAAAAAAAAATTGTTGTGGAAGTTTCCCCTGGGTTTAGATCCCCAGGGTCAATCTGTGCCCTCTTCTCCACTGTAAATTCTCTGACATCGCTCCTGCAACAGCAGAATCATGAAAAGATCATCCAGAGATCACGTGACTCCCAACAAGAAAAAAGTAATTATAAATCTTTGGGTTCTCAGGTCGCGGCCCAGGTATTGTTTTTATTCAGATGGAGAGGCGTATCAACACACTGAAAGCCTTCTGCAGGGTCAGGATGCTCTTCAGGTGACAGGAGGACAAAGTGAGAGGCTGTGGTGCATGTCACACGCTCAGGGTCTGCAGGATCTCCTCCTGCAGCCTGCACCTCCAGTAGAAATTAATTAGCTGAATGTTTGTGAGCTGCTTTGCAAAACACAGAGCCCTGGAAATATTCTTGATATGGGTAGTGACAATATCTATAGGGCTTTTTTTTCTTAGAAGTAAGACATGCAACTTAAAACTTTCTCATTGCTTTGGAGGTGATCGTTTTTTAACACTTTCACTACCTGCCGTATTGGGAGGCAGCTTGAGAAAGGAAGAGTGAGGGGGTGAGGGAAAAAGCAACACTTCAGATTGGGAAAACCCGGGGGGGGACTCTGGGTCTTTGCCCCACGAAGAGAAGGTGATGGGTGAAAAGTAACTTGGAAGAGAGAAGGCACAAAACTTGAAATTCCCACCCAAAAAGGGAGGTTTGGGCAATACAAATGTAATAATTTGGCACTTTTGTTTTTTTTCTTTTTTTTTTTTTTTCTTTCTGCAAAATCAACCCAGAATATGCTTTAGATACCCTGTGACTCTGAAATGGGAGTACATGCAGCCTCCTGTTAATGGCATTGCACAGAAACATCTAGGCTCTCCACACCAGACTTATGTGCCAGCTCCATTTGGGTAAAAAACTGAGTTGAAGAAGCTCTTGAATAGAAAATTCATCTTTTCGTTGAGTATCTGTTTTCCTCAGAAGAGCAAGGGACAGCAGCAAAGACACGACAAAAGCAAGTAGAGGAAAAATGTATTTTTCTGGGGTGAAACTCCACTTTTCCTGGTGGCACACAACAGCAATGGGTAAATCTGAATGTTTTTAAATAAAAAAAAAAACCTAATGCTGAATTTAAAATAGAAATATACAATGCAAAGGATCAGCAGGCACATCCCCTTATGGGCTGGGAACCTCTTTTCTGTCTTTGCAAGGATGTTCCCTTGCAGCACTGGGACTTGCCAGTGGCACCACCACACCTTCTGAATTCCTGGACTGTGTAGAAAGCTGCCCCAGGGGGGAGAAATCAATCCTGACTCTTAACAGCTTATGCAGGGGATGGTGGGAGTGTTTATTCCTTGCCCCTTGTCCCCAGTGCATTCTGTTTTACAGGGAGATCTGTCCTCATTCCTCACATGCTGCATCTTCCTTCTTTCATTCATCTTTAAAATCAAAGACTCATGAAATCCCCTCCTTTGTTTTTCTTGCCCTACCAGGAGCACTATAAAATGGGGATGAGATGTCTTCTAGTCTGGTCCACACAGGCTTCTTGGAAGTAAAAAGTTAAAAAAACCCACCATAAAAATAATAACATTTAAAAGAGGATGATTTAGAAGAGTGTCCTATGCTCTTTCTGCCCACCAATGCGGAGGAGCCCTGCCAAAGTAAATTTTGTCTTTCCAAAGAAACTGGAGACAGGCACAATTGTTCTCTCCAATGCCAGGCTTTAGGTCTTGAGAAAGCTGGGGCTGTATTATTTGCAAGCACAATTCCTGAATTTCCAGAGGGAATCTGTTGGTGTCAAAGCGATGAGAAGGAAACAAAGGCTTGGAGAAAAAGACTTGAAATGGTGTTTGTGACAGATGCGCCTGGGCCTTTAGATTCTGGCCACAAAACCTGAAGCAGGAATTTACCATCTGCTTGGGCTTTAGATGTTAAAAATCACCCTCCTCCCTCCCCCCAAAATTAATTGCTGCTGGTGGAATAGGTTTAATACTGCGTTCCTGTGTACAAGAACGAAGTAGTTGGCACATGCACTGATGGTATTTCAGGAAGTTGCTCATTTTGTGCCCAGGAGACCTACTTGCCGTAGCTGCAGCATCCTGGTGGGTGGGATGAAGCTGCAGGGGGTCACACCTGCTCCCCTGCCATGCGCTGTGGGGGTACACAAAGGTGATGCTCTTCTCTCTGAGGGGACACTGATCTGTATGTTGTGCTCACACAGGTTTCCCTCCATTTACCTTCTCCCAGGTAACTTCTCCAAATCCTCCAGCCTTCTTGCTTTGGTGAGCATCCATGGGATGATTCGGGGGTAAAGAGGGTTTGCAAAGGGAGATTTGGGGCTAGAGAGGGTTTGCCAAGAAGGCTTCAGGTTGGGAGTTGAGCCTGAGATACAGAGAGGGATGGTGGAGCTTTTCTGGTGGTGGTGCTCAAGAGGTTGAAAACCATTGTGGGTTTGGCAAACTCCGGAGAAGAAGGGCAGCAGGACATACTGATGAGAACTGGTACCACAAAACACAGTGACCAGTGGAGAAAGCTGTTTTGCAACATGCAACCACCAAAGGAGACCACCACCCTTAAGATAAGGTTCAGTGTTAGCTCTTCTTGGGTAGTTTGCCTTAAGTATGGCAAGAGGAACATGTGGGGCTCCGGTCTCTCTGCACCCTCTCCTCAACCTGGCGCTCACTCACTCAAAGTACAACAACAACTTCTGAAGCCCATTGCTGAGAAATGACTTCTTAAGCACATAGAAGCTGAAAAATTTATTGCTCTGTAGTTGTTACGCATGTCAAACACGCTGACCTTTCTGGCAAGCACTCCTGAACTGAGGACCGTAGGGTCCAAGTGTGTCACAACTCACTGCCCAGGAACAGGCTGCCCAGGGAGGGGGTTGAGTCACCATGCCTGGATGTGTTGAAAAGTCAATTAGATGTGGTGTTGGGGGATATGGTGCAGGGGGAGAGCTTTGTAGAGTAGGGTTGATGCTTGGACTCTATGATCCCAAGGGTCTTTTCCAACCGAAATGGTTCTATGATTCTCTGTACATGCAGATGAGACAGTGCAGTTTTATTCTACTTTTAACTTAACTTTCTGTGTTTCTTGGCTTTTAAGTGCTTAAATGTGGAATCTCAGTGTTGTACCAGCACAAAAGGAAGGGATTGTAGTGAGCTGTAAAAACAATAATGAAACATTGATATACTGGAGGGGGCTGAAGCTGTGCAAAAAATACAACCCAAGATTAGAGAATATGATGCATGCAGTGAGATGAAAGGATAACTCCCGTGCCACCTAGAAGGAAGACAGTAAAAAACAGCACAGAAGGTATTTATATACAAATGTATGAGTGGAAACAGCACAAAGGATCAAGAAATTATTTAAGGTGGAAGAAAAGAAGGCCTATTGATCCAAACCTGGAACAGAAAGAGAACCTAGGCTGGCTGTCAGCAAGAGCATCGATTTATGGATGAGTGCGTTATGAAAAGGCACCATGTGCTTGAAGGAACTCATCCCGGGGGACCTCTCCCACCTGCCTCATGGAGGATACCTGTGCCGTTTGGTTCCCACCACTTCACATCACAAGTTTCCGTTGTCACTCAAAGCCACCATGTCGAGGCTAACTCCATCCAGTACTCAGATCCTTCCTCGCAAAGCTCTGATCCAGGAGAATGCAACTGTTTAGTGATGTGTTTAATTGCACAATGTGCTTAGCTTGTCTTAGTACCAGTACCCAGCATTTCTGGGGCAGAGCTTACCATGCCATTCCGTGTTAGAGGCCAGCCAGTGATGGAAGAAGTGACTTCTTGGTGTGGCCAGACTCTTTTGATGGTAACTGCCTTTCTTACCTGATGACTAACACTCCCAAGTCAAACTTGGCACCAGAAGTCATGGGCAAGTAACAATATTAGAAGTCTCTAGCCTCCTGTAAGTAATGAAAAGCATAAACAATTTTTTTGGGGGGTGTGTGGCTAAAAAAATTCACAGGAAAATGCATTTTGGCTGGACCAACACATTTCTTCTCAACCTTTTTTTTTGGCATCCATTCTTTTCCCTTTCCTTTTCTCTTTTAAATATCTTTATGCTCTTGTAAGTAAAGTTAGGAATGTCATTTTGAAATGAAAAGTAGAAAAAGCTTTCTCTTTTCATATGAAAATCATAGAATCATATGGGGTTGGAAGGGACC